>NQII01003160.1:77420-161482 GCA_002778355.1 Clitarchus hookeri | reverse complement strand
CATCGCTGCGGCCGGAAAAAGATCGTGAAAGAACGGGACAAACGACGACTGACGAGAATCATTAAACGTGACAGACGTGCAACCCTTTCTCAAATTGGCGTAGATTTCAATGCCTCCTGCATACCTTCAGACATTAGCCGAGTCCATACCACGTCGTCTTGCGGCACTTCTGCGTGCTCGCGGGGGCCCTACACGATATTAGGCAGGCGTACCAGTTTTTTTTGGCTCTTCAATCTAATTGGAAAACTCTATATTATTTTCCACCACACATTTCTGGGTTCCTTTCGACCTTTTCGTAATTTGTTTCACGGTCTTGTATGCATACAGTTTCGCTCGTCATGATCAACACTTCGCACTCATCTTTGAATTTACCAACGACTTTCCTGTTGGTGGGCGAAAAGCACTTGTGGTTCGTGGGATAGCCGCTCGTGTCGAACTCTGCGAAGAAGTTTGCGTCCGCGACCATGTCGTTGTAGAGGTCCTGTGTTCTAATCTCGAATAGGAACGAGTCGGTGTCTGTACACAGGAGCTCGATGTCTTCGCCATACCGCGCCGGTATCACGTCATGGTGGAACCTGTACATGAGTGTCCTCGACAGGTCATTAGTTGTCCTGTCAAGAAATGCCGGTTTTGCCACGAGTTTCTTCAGTCGTTTCTCATTGCATAGAAAACAGTCTAATGTTGTGGCAACACTATTAATGTTGCGACAACATTAATTTGTTGTTACATGTGAGCCCTCAGTAACTAATGTTGCCGTAAATGTAATATACTGTTAAGTTATTATGTTAATGTAACATTAAAATAATAACATATCATATCATTTTTGTAGTGTCAACTTTAAGATTATGTTATATGTTGCGGCAAAACAAATTTTGTGTTGAACTGATGTTAACATTTGCGTTAAAAATTCTCTTGTATTTTCTTGCTTTAAAAAACATTCCGATGTAAAATAAAGTAAATACTACCATTTTGTCACAAAAAAGAATTATATATAAGAATTGTAGATGAGAGGGGGATCGAACTCGCGCCGGCGTACCTTACATTCTCCACTTTACGGAGTTATACCAACCACGCTAACTTAATGTTTGAATAAGTTTCGTATTGCAAGTGTTGAATGAATACAACTTAACAACAAACTGCAGTTCTCTTTCATTACGTGGAAATACTTTATGTTCTATAAATATATACATGAATGGCACACATAAACTGATTTTCAAGGCTTAGGAGCTGGTCTAAGCTACTTTTAGTTCTCATACTCTGCTTTAACATATCAGTACAGTGGTTTAGTTTTACGAGGTTACCGCTGTTCACTACCATCTGCCATTTAACAACGACAAGTCAGTGTAACCTTGTGATGGTTGGACATTTCGTTAATGTCGTAGTAACACAAAATATTTTGTTCTTCCTGTTAATTTGAGCATAGTACAAATTTATATTGTGGCAACATTAACTTAGAGGTTTTGTTAACATTACCACTTCAACATAATGTTTGCATTACAGTAATATAAGACTTTGTAAGTGGTTAACATTAAGTGACTTTGTCACAACATTATTAATGTTACTACAACGTAAACGATTAAAGGAATGCTTCAATAGTAATTATTTTGTTGCAGCAACACTAGACTTTTTCTGTTTTACATACCAATTCCATTTTTTGGTGTTTTCATTTATTTTCCACTAATTTGCCGAAAGTGGCTTTATTGCCCAATTGAAAATATTCTTTCTGGAAATCATTGCTCGCTGCCTGACGTTTTGCAGTAATCAAATCTACGTAAGGTTTCAGCCACGCAATAGGAGCACGCAGTGCATTTTCGTAAGTTTCAGTCCATGTTCGAGAGCCTGTTTTAGGTCGCGGTAATGGACGATGTAATTTTTCTTGTCTTCCAGGGTCGTTAGGAGCTTCGGTTGTTTCGAGTCGGGCGGGCACTGGTTGACGGGAAGAGATGGTAGACCACGGTGTTCGACAAGCAGGGCCGCGGGATCCACCTCTAGGGTGTAACCCGTCGCCCCGTCGTCAGGTACGGACATCACGTCGACATTGGTGTCGGCCCATTAGAACTGCATGTCGGCAAAGGTAGCGACATGGCCCAGCCATGCACGTATTGGCGTCGAGGTATTGTAGGAAGGTGGAAGGAAGGCTTGCTTGGAACATATGTCTCTGGCGCGTAGGTGTTGTTCGCCACCGCATGTCGCTTCACGCACCGGGTCACGCCATTACGCATCCCTTCCTCGACGAACACGTGCGTGTCGTAGTCGGTTAGAAATTCCAGCTCGACCCCCGACATTCGCAACATGGCGTCGACATGGCTGATGTCTGAAATTTTCAAAGACATCTGGCAGAATTAGCACGTCCGTCTTCAAGTACATTCTGAATACTCCTTTAGACTAGTACCTCTTGCCATGCCTTCTGGGCTCGGGCGTATTCTTCGTCGCTGACCCCAGAGCCCGCCAGCCTGTTGCAAAAAGCCTCTTCCGGAGGCAGCTGCTGCTCTTCCAGTTTCTCCCAGCTGTCGACGTAATCATGAGGGAAGACATCTTTGTGCATGACGAGAGGCATTTGACTGGCACAGAAGAATTTTGCGGTGTTGATAAATAATTGATTTCGAGGCAGGTACACGGCCGGGGACGCCAGACTTCCGCCCATTAACCAGAATGCATCTACAAACTGGATAGAAAATCTGTTTCCCAGCTGTTTTGAAAATGTGGCAAATTTTTCGCTCGTGTGCAGAATGATGAAAATGTTTTCCTTGTGTTGGAGCCCAGCTGCCACGATAGAATTCTCGTCATATCCTAGATCATGGAAAAATACAACCAGTTTGCGCGGTGTACGGCGCTGCAGATAGCAGCTTGTGCAAGCGGGTCCGATATACCTCCCGCCGAAGTGGTCGTGGTCCCTCGCCTTGTAATGTCCGTGCGGGAATGNAGGCAGGTACACGGCCGGGGACGCCAGACTTCGGGCCATTAACCAGAATGCATCTACAAACTGGACAGAAAATCTTTCTCCCGCTGCTTTGAAAATGTGGCAAATTTTTTGCTCGTGTGCGGAATAAGGAAAATGTTTTTTTTTTGTATTGGAGCCCAGCTGTCACGATATAATTCTCGTCATATCCTAGATCATGGAAAAATACAACCAGTTTGTGCGGTGTTCGGCGCTGCAGATAGCAGCTGGTGCAAGCGGGTCCGATGTACCTCCCACCGAAGTGGCCGGGGTCCCTCGCCTTGTAATGTCCGTGCGGGAATGGAGCAGTGCAATATCAGCACCGTGTCTCTCTGGCACAGCTGGTCCTCTGCGGGGGTCAGTGGCTCCATCGGCTTCCACGTGGCCTACATCTCTTTCACTTTATTGCCAATATCTACAATTGCCTCCATGAAACGTTTCTCTACATCTTCCCTCCTGTATATGCTAGGGTTCTGGCTCACCGTGGATGTTGGTGCTGCAGGGATGACGTATATTATCCACGTGGACGTAACTTCAGGAGCTGTACGCCTCGCGCTTCTGAAAGGCGTACGTGTAGGAGAGGTTAGGGTGCGGTTCGCAGGTGTGAATCGGCTTCAGAATGCCCTCAAAATCGACATAAAAACGATGGGTAATTAATTTATCAATGTGGTGATAGTTCTTAAATTTTAATACTGGTGGCCTACCATCCTCCCCCGGCTGTGGCATCTCGATTCTGGCATTTTTGCATTGATTCACCAGTTACATTCACCGAAGTGACTGCCGAATCAGTCATATACTGTTAACTGATTGAAACATTGAAATTCTCATTGATTCAGATGTAGAGCGCAGGATTTCTATTTTTGCAGTCGTTATTGGTATGGTTGTAATAACTTTGCCACATAAGTAATTTTTTTTCTCGCAAGCTAGGCCTAAAGCATTTTTGATAACTTAAATTTAATCGATGCAACAGAAAAGTTATGACANCGTTATTGGTATGTTTGGGATAACTTTGCCACATAAGTAATTTTTTTTTCTCGCAAGCTAGGCCTAAAGCATTTTTGATAACTTAAATTTAATCGATGCAACAGAAAAGTTATGACAATGAACACGAAAAAATTCAGTCGCAAGCACGCAATCACGATAGTTAGTGCATTATGGCCATTGCGATGTAAGGTCAGCTCAAATGACGCCATAAGAGCAAAGCGACTTATTTGAGCCGCTGAACCGGCACACCTTCCGTACAGCCATCACGAGAGAGGCCAGACTTAACTGTCTACTTATCGTTTCAGGCCGTTCTCTAATCTCAGACGTCCAAGGCGATGTAGCCTACATTGCTGGGTACTACCCGTGTTCAGAACATTGACTCACGAGCTGCGAGCAGATCGCGTACAAGTTTAGGTTCGCTTTTACAACCTTCTCCAGATAAGCAGCGTGGCGTCAATAAATCCCAGTTGCATTAAAACTGTGTCTGAGGAAATATGGCTTAGTGGTTATTACAATCTCGAAGCAGGTATTTAAATCAACAGTGTGCTAAGCGTTAGTCATTAAGCCAAGCACAGTTCTGCGTAACAATGAAGAAAACGCGATACAAACCGGTTAAAGCTCAGTTGGACGCTCTCTGACTCGTTCTCTCTCTATAGCTGAGACTTCGTTATTCATTATTTGTTCGCAATTTTCGTATTTTGTAAAGCCTTTGTTCCAGCTGGAGAGTTGTCGACGTTCGTTAGCTCACGTCGTCGAAGATGAAAGCAGAATGGCTGAATGTATAAGCGCATTCAGACACTTCAACTTTAAAACCCAGCAAATTTTAAATTTAAGTATTTTATTTTAGAGCGTTGCTTTATATATATATATATATATATATACACACACTCACATATATATATACATATACACCGGTTAATTTTTCATGTATTAGAACAATATTCCAGAACCACCCTAATAAATGTATATATATATTAGGGTTGTTCTTAAAATCGAAGATTTGAAATTTCAGTGGGACACCCTGGAATATTGTTCTAATACATGAAAGATTAACCTGTGACCCTGGACTTTTGTTAACGTGTGCGTGTATACAATTTTTTTATTAATTTATCATGCCATCTACTAGAGGTGGTTCAATATGTACAAGAAGTAAAGCAGGTGTGTGGCTAATTGGACAGATATCGCCAGTTATAGTTCAGACAAAGCTTCCATCGATAAAAGAAGTATTACAATTATTTTTCTACCATAAGCTCGAGAAAAAACAAAACAGTAATGCTTCTNGCTTCCATCGATAAAAGAAGTATTACAATTATTTTTCTACCATAAGCTCGAGAAAAAACAAAACAGTAATGCTTCTGCGGAGTCTACTGCTCACGACGTCTCGATTGTATGGCAAAAAGCAAGCGTACCAACCAGGAGAAAACAACATGTGAAGGAGAAAATGCTTAAACACTTTAAGCAATGGCAATCTCTGGAAAATGAAGCCAAGCGGTTCGAATCAATACAACAAAAAGAAGCAACATGGCAGATTGAACTCGATGGACTTTTTGACATGACTCATGCTCAGGCTTTGGAAATGATATCAATCGAGGAAGGTAAGGAATTTCTGCTAGCTCAAAGACAGAGTAGATCNCTCATGCTCAGGCTTTGGAAATGATATCAATCGAGGAAGGTAAGGAATTTCTGCTAGCTCAAAGACAGAGTAGATCTGGAAAAATTGGCAGTTTAGATAAACAACACGCAAAGAAGGTGGCTAAAAAACCACTCAGAGCAGAGCGATTTAAAAGCTTACAACAGCGAGAAGAGGCAGGTATTAAAATATCTCAAACTGTGCGAGGAAATTAATCAGCAAATATCCAAANAGCTTACAACAGCGAGAAGAGGCAGGTATTAAAATATCTCAAACTGTGCGAGGAAATTAATCAGCAAATATCCAAAATGGCATTGAAAAAAATAATGTGTCAGTTGTGGTATTTGTCTGAAGAACTTGTGGGCTTAGCCCTTTTAACAACAGNGTGGCATTGAAAAAAATAATGTGTCAGTTGTGGTATTTGTCTGAAGAACTTGTGGGCTTAGCCCTTTTAACAACAGAATAAACCTAAAAACTAAAAAGAATATGGTGACAGCATTGAACAATGAAGGTTTACAGTACTGTTCTGAACGCAAAGCCTTGGAAAGTGATTTGATTCTCAACAAAAACCTTGAAGATTTCGTGCCAAGCAATACATACAGGTTATTTCACATAACTGCAATGACGCCTGAATTTTTGAAGAACGACATGGAAACATGGGATAACGACGAAAGTTATGCAAGAAATAAGGCAATAGGTTACAGTATGCGAGTTGTGCACGACATCGCAGAGCAAGGAGTGGCGCTTATGGAGGAATATAACCAATTACATACCACCAACGAAGAACAAAGACAATACCTGCTACTATTGGTTAAAGGCTATAGAAAGGAATTTCCTAATACGAAGAAATCTACTTTGTTGTTAACATGAATATTTATGTTGTTGTTTTATTAACCTAATGTGTCATTCTGTAATTTTCTGCCACTGTATTTGAGTGATGTAAATTTAAAAATATCAAACATTAACAGGAATTTGGTTTTTTTTTTCATCCAAGATTTGCCTTGGGCGGTAGGGACCAGATAAGAACCACCCTAATATATATATATATATATATATATATATATATATACTCGTACACACACAAATATGTATATAATATTTCTAATTAAAAAATATTGTGGGGTATACTTGGATTTATTCTGTCAAGTTGAGAACAATACGTAAGTTCTTATGGGAGAGTTTGGCGCAGGGAACATTCCTGCCGCAAGGTGCGCTGCTGTTCCATAGGAGTAGCTTTTAAGCTGGCGGTAAATGAAGATATTTATTTGTGCGTGTAAGTTAGTTTCTGGCTCGAATGGATATATATGCTTGCCCCAGCCACAATTTTAAGTATTAACTATAGTTCGTAACTATTATTCACGCCCTCTTATGTTCTTAACAAGAGCAGAAAGTAAAATTACAACTGTGGTTGGAAATTAACCTTCATAAACCAGCTTATGGGGAAAAAAAAAAAAAAAAACCATCACGAATTTAAATGCGAAATAAATAAATGTCATTAAAAGGAACCTTGTAGGCTACTTTACTCTTTTCCCTTGAAGAAATTGAACTGGTAAGCCCTAAAAATAATTTCCTTGATCATTCCACTACTTTTTTAAAATTCAGTTAGCATATTGAAGCTATTGTAAGCTAGTCATGGGTAACTCATTGAAATGTCTGGTGTTAGCGCACTCAGTTGCGCCATAGAGCAGGGACTGCGCCCAGCAACGAGCAGGAGCTGGCGCGGAGCGACATGAGCAGTAGCAGCGCAGCAAGAATACGGCCGCACAGCGTTACAGCATACTTACTCTATGGTGCGCCACTACCTACTTACTCTATGGTGCGCCATCTGCATTCGCACCCAGCGCGGCGCTTCGTCAGTCGTTGCAGTTGACAAATACAAGTCTTGTTACTTGGCTGCGAGTGCATTTTGTGTTGCTATGTGTTGCATACTGAGCGCACGCCTGTGTGAGTGATTGTTATGTGATAGGCAAGAGTGCTCAAATCTAAATTTCATGCTCGATTGCGTTTTAAAACTGTTTATAAATTAACACGTGTTCGTAATATTATTAAGAATTGGCTTCTTGCTCATTGTTGTGGATGGAAGTAAATAACTGTTATGAAATAGAATTGAGCGACTAGAAAAGTAGTTTGAAGAGTGTAGAAAAATAAAATTAATAAAACNAAATAACTGTTATGAAATAGAATTGAGCGACTAGAAAAGTAGTTTGAAGAGTGTAGAAAAATAAAATTAATAAAACAAAGGCCTAATAATCCATTGTTAAATTCGCGGTACTATAGCCGTGTTTCGAGTTAAAACTTTATTTTTCATGCAATGCAATACAGAAGATTCGCCGAACACGTTTCATCTGCAAGTGCATATAAGTAACGCAGGGTGCTGAGAACTTACTATTTCACATTTTAGCTAGTTACAACATTTTTTTACTGTATACGCTGTTTCTTAAAACGACACTTTAAATATAATCGATACAACTAATATCGATATTTTCCCCGGTATCTACTTTACCAGCTCACTGCGCCACTGAGTCGCGAGTTACATATTTGCAAGTGAGTGAGTTAGCGCATGCGCAATGAACAGCGCGGCGCAGCGCTGTCTCATCCATCTCTATTGTAAGCCAACATTTTTCAAGAGCCAGTTTACGACAATATTAAACTACGTAAAACCTATTTCGTTATATTTACACTCTCGTGTGAATAACAAATTACGTTCTTTACGCAAGTTCTAACACAATACAAAAACGACTATTCTAGCTAGACATTATATTCATTTTGTGAGAATTGCAATTATTTAATTTACTTACATACAAAACGGAAAAACCCGGTACACATTAGCGTAACACACACACACACACACAGAGAGAGATATATATGTATATATATATATATATATATATATATATATATATACATATATATATNATATATATATATATATATGTATATATATATATACATATATATATATTAGTTGCGAAACTAAAATCACTGAGCTTCACAACGTGAGCAGAATACGTGTTAACCAAACTAATATACCGGAGCCTTGATTTGGTACCTCGTGACCTTCGAAAATCACGAAACGGAAAGAACTAAATGTAAAAAATAAGTTATAGATTTTGTAAGAAAATTAAGATTACATAACCGTTTTATCCACAAAAAGTGTCATTGGAAGAGAAAAGTGTTGTTCAAGGTCAATGATAGTTTCTTTAGTGTAAATAAGTACTTAATTACAAAAAGTGTGAAACCTATAAGTGGCGGTGACACGCGGTGTTGCCAACTCCTGCGTGTCGGGCCTGTTAGTGCTTCTTCTTTCAAAATTAATATTTAAACAAACACGTTCTCCACTGTCGTGTCGTGACGTCAGAGGTACGCTGTCGACTACGTATTTAACGAGCGGAACATGGCATCAGCATTGCCGCCACGGCCAAGTGCTAACGTGCTCACACAATAACAGCTAGTGACGGCAGTTATCGCCTGAGGCCGTGTTGCAATCGGCACCTTTTTGTTAACAAAACCGTCACGCGGCTTGTTTTGTTTGTCAGCTTCGAAGCTGACTAATTACAAAATACTAAGTACCAAATCGCCGCCATATTAGTTTCGCCTATTCGAAACGTTTTAGGCGTAGGCAAGGTTATTGGAACAAACGAAGGTGTCTCGTACTCACAATTATTTCCCAAATCAAGTTTCTGAAATATTCTTGAAATAAGTATTTCCTCTTGAGAATTTTAGTGAATAACAAGTTCACACCATATTTGTTTTATTTTGTTAATTTTAAATTTTAAATGGCCTTCTAACACCTTTCGGGAATAATTACAGTTTTTTTTNATATTTGTTTTATTTTGTTAATTTTAAATTTTAAATGGCCTTCTAACACCTTTCGGGAATAATTACAGTTTTTTTTTAAAGACCTAGTGGATTCTTAATTTTGGAATAATAACACCAAAATAATAGTAGCACGGCGTGCTAGACAGTTGTAAGTCGTGGTGCTCCGACTGAACGTTACAAAATGCTAAATGCTAATAACCAAGCGCGAAACTCGAAAGGTATCAGAACGCGGCCAGAGATAATGTTTCCCTGCGGCGTAGATCGCGCGGCGGGCGACGGAGGCTTCCACACAGACCCGGCCAGCGCTCTAGCGGCGCTCGNATATTTGTTTTATTTTGTTAATTTTAAATTTTAAATGGCCTTCTAACACCTTTCGGGAATAATTACAGTTTTTTTTAAAGACCTAGTGGATTCTTAATTTTGGAATAATAACACCAAAATAATAGTAGCACGGCGTGCTAGACAGTTGTAAGTCGTGGTGCTCCGACTGAACGTTACAAAATGCTAAATGCTAATTACCAAGCGCGAAACTCGAAAGGTATCAGAACACGGCCAGAGATAATGATTCCCTGCGGCGTAGATCGCGCGGCGGGCGACGGAGGCTTCCACACAGACCCGGCCAGCGCTCTAGCGGCGCTCGAAGGAACTGCGGACGGTGACTTGTCGCTCGCGCCTCGCCATTGGCTGGAGGGTGATGTCCGCCCCGCCCACCGACCCTGTCGACTCTCACCTGTCTGTCTATCTCGTCCCTTCGTCTCCTGTGCAAGGCGTGGAAGGTGTCTAGCAGGGAAGGAAATGTGTAACTCCCTTCGGCTCTTCTCTGCAATCAAAACTGATGAAAGCTTGTCACTATATTCTTGGTTTATTCACACTTTTTGAATCAAACTTTTGAAAAATAACCCTAGGTATGACGTGTTTAGTTGTTTTCCAAAAAATGTCACGTAGATTACAACCGTTTTATAATTGTGTTATTATAAAAGTACATTATTTTATAGTTAAATAGAACTTTTACTTATATTCTGCCAATAAAATACTTAATTAAAAAAATTTATATGAATAAATACAGGAAGGGGGGGGGGNGGTAATACCTAGTAAAAATTGTTCTTATGGAAAATAACATTACACTGAGTGCGCAGGAATCCGATGCGGTGTCCCTATGGTGTGGTGTTCTAGACTTAGTTAAGCTTTGTTTGCACGAGGCGGAGGAATATACTGGAAGTAGAACTTAAGGAGGGCTTCAGAAAAGTTAAGCTGGGTTCACAATCAAAGTACATGCGCACAGAGCGTAGAGCATAACAGTAGAACATTCACACGGCCAGAATTCTTGTGCGAAATTGATTCACAATTGAATACTTATATACTATTTTCAGCCAATGAAATTTCGAGACGAGTTTGACATCATCTAGCAGTGTTGGTAAATAACGGATTTTCTTAACAGATTGTGATATCGTGTTGCAATTTTAGAGCGATTTAAAATATTTAGCATTTTTTGATTTTCTTTAAAATTTAATTTAGTAAACTGTTACATGTTTTTTTCTCTAAATTAATATATTGCTTCAGCGTAACTATTCTTCCATTTCAAATAAACAACTTCGTCGAAAATGTTAAACTCTGCTCTGATTGGCTGTTACTCCACGTGCCTGCACAATAAATGAAATATAACCATTTCCTTTGTGTACGATGCGAGGACACTACCTGTTATACGCAATTGTGAGTCAATACGTCCGATAACAAGCGGGTTATTCTTGTGCACACCACCCATGTTCTATGCTTACTGTTATGTTTTCAATTGTGAACTAGGCTTGAGAAGTAACCGTGAGCAGCCTATACCCAGCAGGCCTTCACTGTTTACATACACTGAAGAGCCAAAAAAACTGGTACACCTGCCTAATATCGTGTAAGGCCCCCCGAGCACACAGAAGTGCCACAAGACGACGTGGCATGGACTCGACTGATGTCTGAAGGTATGCAGGAGTCAATTCACACCATGAATCCTGCAGGGCAGTCCACAAATACAATCTGCGCCAATTTGAGAAAGGGTTGCACGTCTGTCACGTTTAATGATTCTCGTCAGTCGTCGTTTGTCTCGTTCGTTCACAATCTTTTTCCGGCCGCAGCGATGTCGAAAATGTGATGTTTTACTGGATTCCTGATATTCACGGCACACTCGTGAAAAGGTCGTATGCGAAAATCCAAATGTTATCGCTACCTCGGAGATGCTATGTCCCATCTCTGGTGCGCCGACTATAACACCACGTTCAAGCTCACTGAAATCTTGATAACCTGCCATTGTAGCAGCAGTAACCGATCTAGCTGCCGACCGCATCGCGTTACTCTGATTGGTTCCATGCCTTTGTTATTTGCATACGCACACCTATACCAGTTTTTTTTGGCTCTTGAGTGTATTAGAAGGGAATGAAGCTCGCCAAGGTCATGTGTGGTCTTAATTCCGTAGCTGTAGCGCCAGCGAGCGGACTTCGATGTGATCTACCGTGGAGCTCAGTGCCTCGCGAGTGAGATGTGTAACAGTAGGAGGTAATCACGTGCGAAGAAAGCCAGTGGATCAAACCACAGACGCCATTTTGTACTCTTCCCCTTCACCGTAAGGCGACTCCCCGGTACGACAATTAAGCGCCTGAAGTTTACTCCCGGCCGTGGAAGCATTACGACGGCGTTGGAAAAAACATAAGATAGTTTCGCGTGTGTTCTGTTTCATCAGTATTTTAAGTGAATTTAAAGGAATACAGACATCTGTTCAGAGAAGATACATCATTGTAGTTTAAAGCACTGCTTTACAGAGGAATAAACCCCGTCAACAGAGGACTACTTAACTGCGAGTTTTGGTTTGACACTTTTCAACGACTTCATTTATATTTCACTAACCAAGTTTATGGATTGGCAACAAAATATCGACTTTCATTTTTGTCCTAAAGAAATATAACTAGAAAAGCTCCTTAACGAACTGCGCAGGACAACCTTAAAAATACAATTTTTTTATAAAAACAGTTTTCACAATTTTTTTAAATATGTTTATTGGTATAAAAGTAAAAAATTCTGGCTCTCTCCCTATCTCTCCATATGTGTAGGTATATATAATTGTATATACTGTATATACATATGTATATATATATATGTATATATATATAACGTTCCTGGACAAACGTCGTGTTGCACACCATTTGTTTACTGAGCTATGCGTAAGTATGCACNGTATATATATATAACGTTCCTGGACAAACGTCGTGTTGCACACCATTTGTTTACTGAGCTATGCGTAAGTATGCACGCACAAATACTCAACTCACGAGTAATATCTCACTAGGCTGTCCCCTTAACTGTCATGGAGATTGATCTGCGAATTGCCTAGTTCATGAACGTGCATTTACGGAGAATGCACTAACAAAAGTAGTCTACAGTGGTAGTGTGGAAACCGATGCTTAACATAGTTGGTTTGTGTATGTATAACAGGTTTATAATATTTGAATTATAATGTTTTAACATAATATTTTGTTTATAGTAATTTAAAGAGTTGCAGTAAATCTAGTGGAAATAAAGAAATATATCACGGGGCTGCTTAGCTTTTCAATACTAAAATTATCTGCTGGCGTGTAAATAAAATGTAGGTATTTTGAGTGTGTTGAAAATATCTGCGCCACCTTTCAGATTTTCAAATATAAAACTCCACATTTTTTCCCCCTGAAATGAGTTACTCGTAAGCGTTATGGCGTTTGTTTGAGTCTGAGGGATAGTACGTGTGGATGGAGCGGAGTACATTGCAAAGTGAGGATGCTGAGAGATGAGAGTGCACGAGGACTGTCAAGTCACAAACACCACATTCAATGTAACTAAGCAGAGCATTTCACACACCGCGTACTTCTAATGGCGTAGCTATGTTTCATTATTAGAAAAATTAAAGACTGGATGACAGCAAACGTAGGCAACCACCTTCTTATTCATCTGAGATCCGACGGTTTATTCTAGGGCCATTTCATACGATCAAATATTTTATTGAATTCACCCAACTGACTTTAATTGTNAGATCCGACGGTTTATTCTAGGGCCATTTCATACGATCAAATATTTTATTGAATTCACCCAACTGACTTTAATTGTTTGAATACGGAACGTGTTCCCGTGCATGTCAAATATTTCAAAGAATTATTAATTAAAAGTTTTGAAATGCTTTTCATACATGTAGCTGTATTCAATAAATATTTATGTGACAATTGAAATGTGAAAATATATTTCGCAAATATTACAGTTAAAAAAATTATAGTTAAGTTCAGTAACTTTTTAAAACCATTACAAACTATACAGTACACAAAATTGATTTGTCAAAATAAAAACAAACTTTTTTTGTAATATGATATATTTTTTGCTTGGAATAAATATGTTCAGATACTTTTGTAGCTTAAATTCGCTTAAATTACTGTTTCAGGACTCTTCACTTTACATTTATACTATCTTAATAATTCGGAGTGCTAGCTAAAAATTTGATTCAAGAAAATATTTACATATTCTAAAGGAAAATTTTTGACGGAAGACAAAATGGCCGCGATTACGACGCCCGAGTGACGTCATACAGCATTAAAGGAATTAAATAAAACTGGAAAAAATTACAAGTAAACTTGGATCGTGTTTTAAGAACATGTGTTGGTAAGAAGGCGGAGAGGAGAGGCGATGGTACAATGCCTTCGCTTGGAGAATGCCAAGTGCATGCGTGGTGCCATTACTAGCCAAGGTCGTAGACTACTGGTATACATCACAACGCACCCTGGAGAATATCTGAAGTGTAATTTTTCCAGAACACTACTGTAGTGTCTCTCTGGAGTAGCAGAAACCAGATGTCACTACATCATCACTGGTGTCTTGACACTAGGCCTTGCAGGTGCGTAGGGAGGAGTGGGGAGGATCAACAAGGGCATTTCCGGTGCGGAAACTGGGGCGTGGGTGGCATGTCCCTCTTCAGAAGTGAAGAAATAGCACAACTACGGAAACATTTAATATTAAGAATTTTTCCAGGTACCTATATAGCTACTGTACATTCCACAAATATCTTTCAGCATTTACTGTGTGGAAATGAACCCAACCAGGCTCTCATAAAACAGTAAATATGCAATGTTAAAAATCTTTCTTAATCGATGTTTGATCCTGTCTGACCTGACCGAAAGTCTAGCTACGATAATGGATGTCAGCTTTGACTCACATGATGTAATCTTCAATTTACTACCCCCGTGGCCGGCGCTATTAGTTTATGCATGCAATCACTACAAGAGGACATCCAACTTAAGAACAAAAAACTAGGTACATGTTGAAAAGTATTAAACTAATAACGATATAGACTAGACGGAAGTAAAAAGGAGCTTATGACTATAAGATGTGCGACCACCTCAGCCAACAAGTCTCGAGGAATGCAACAGGTATTCTCTCACAATGTCACATCTTATGACTTTTATTTCTGAATATTTACTTTTCCTTACATTCTGCTGAAGAGGTTTTTCACCTCTGAGACGGTGCCGAATCACCCGGACCCTTCCTTGTAGACCTATAAGTACATGCTCGCGCAGATACTATCTAAGAAGTTGTTTTGTTGGCACAACTATATCCTATCTGCAGCGGAAACTTGTAAAAGCCCTGCTGGGTTCCTTCTTTTCACATTCTGTATATAGCATATTCACGATATCTTCACACTTTTCGAAGCAAACCTTTGAAAAATCACCCTATGTACGATGTGTATGGTTATTTACTATATATGTCATGCACCATAAGCGTTCTATGTTTCTGTTAGTATAAAAGCAGCTTGTTTTTGGTTAAATCGAACTGTTACTTATATTTCACCAATAAAATACAACATTTAATTTATGAATTATATGAATCAAAACAGGGGGAAAACACGTGTGTTGGTATTGCCTAGTAATCAATTGTTCTCATGCAAAATATTATTACACCGAGTGCGCAGGAGCTGCGGTGGTGTAGTGGTCAGACCACTCACCTCCCATCTAGGTGAACCAGCTACGGTTCCCGGCCGGGTCACTCCCGGATTCCCGGATGTGNTCACCTCCCATCTAGGCGAACCAGCTACGGTTCCCGGCCGGGTCACTCCCGGATTCCCAGATGTGGGAATCGTGCTGGACGATGCAGCTGGTCGGCGCGTTTTCTCGGGGGTCTCCCGTTTCCACTGCCCTTGCGTTCCGGCGCTGCTCCACACTCACCTCACTTCACCCTAATCAGCTTTCAAGACCTCGACGTAAGAGCCGCTCAAATCTCTCCACTCACTTACTGAGTGCGCACGAATGCTGCGCGTTATCCCCTCGGTGTAAACTTCTAGAACTTGGTTAAGCTTTGTCTGCACGAGGTGGAGGTATAACTTCAGCAGGACTTCAGAAAAAATGGAAGTATGGACTATATCCTCGGACAGGTGTAAGGTTTGTTCTACAATGACTCAAACGCCGATACTTAGGGTCGCATTCTTAAACATTTTGTTTGCGGTCCCGCAAACTCCTTGCGTGCAAGAGGGAGACTGTCTCTTAAGGGTCTCTTAAATATCTTGTAAACCGAGCTTGAATTCATGAGCGCAGTTTGTGAGTCCCTCAGTCTCGAGGCGTTTGAGCGTCCGATGATTTTTCTGAGCCCTGTGTGCGAGGCTAAAAATGCAAACACGTTTTCAGATATCGGTAGTTAGCAACAAGGTTTTAACTGAAATGGATTCACTGAAGAGCAAATGCATTGTTTAAAATATTTGTAAATTAATGTGTACGGTAATAAAGACGGCACTGATAGAAAATGAAACATAAATGTGCTTGTGAAACTTGACATATTTCATAATTTGTTGTATGTATTCTACCGATGCATTATTTTCTATACTGTAAAAAAAAAAAAAAAAAAAACCCTACAACAAACGGCAATAATTACAAATAAGAATTGTAATGACGAACATGGAAAATACAATTTAGTGGAAATTCAGCTGATATTTTGATGTATGTTCAAATCCCGATTCAGATTTTTTTTAAAATTTTTATTATTATACCCCTTGCAAATGTAACACTACGGAACTTATATTATTTTCCTCCAAAACACTTTATTAGCAGCAAATACAACGAGAATCAATTAGAGATGTTACATATAGTTCCAAGGAATTCGTGGAAAGTTCTTTTCCTAGAAAAAAACGTACTCGTAAATATAGAAAAATATATGATAGCAGTTCTATTCCTTATTTCGCCGAGATTTTTAAACATATTAACTTGGTAGCCATTAAATATAATACTTATGCTGCATCAAACTATGATAAGACGAGCAGGTAACAGATAAAAATAATCGGACATAATACATCGGTTTTTCAGGTAAGTTTTTTAATTTTCTGTATTATTTTTTACCTCTCCATTTGTGTGGGTCAAGAACAGTATGTCACCTATTAAAAATAATTGTATCTGCTAGTGCATTGTTTTAAATTATCGAAACGATGTAAGGCGTGCGCCATTTTTACGAGTACGAGGAGAGGTCAACGGGATAAGAGTCGTTTAGGGTAGGTCAAGGCCTCTCGTAACTTTGAGGGTGTTCGCAACTGTAACCAACACTCAAAACAACTTGCTAATCGTTTGAGAAACTCGTTTTCCTGCCAAAACAAGATGCGCACCGAATGTGGCGCGCGTCTCCATCGCGAAAGTGACTATGGATACAGGCACTGTACGGACGCTTGTTCAGAAAACGGCACGCATATGTACGCAGACACGCACGGAGGAACGTAACAGAGCTTATCAACTCCCAACTGTACCGCGCCCGTTCATTCGCGTGGCCAATACGAGTGTACTATCATTACGGCCCCCTGTTTATTCGCGGAAAGATTTATGCTTAAGGCACACTTCGAATTCTTAAGTTAATTCTGTCAATTTCGTTGTGCTATTGGTCGCGTGTCTGTTTTTTCTACCGGACTGGGCCAATTAGGTTAAAAGTTACCCTGACACTGGACGTCCGTGATTGGCTGGATGGCACTGAAGACGTGCACGAGTTAAAACCATCCAACCGCGATATTATTTTCAGAACTAACGTGAGTTGGAGTACAACTGGTCGTGGAATATTTTCGCGAACAACAGGTGGCGCTAATTGTAAAGTGGTGTAAATATGTTTAACTTGGGGCAGTCATCAGGGAAGACGGAGTCGGAGTTGTCTTCCATCTTGGTAGGCGCGGTCAGCAGCCATGTTGGTCAGCGGCCTAGGACGGCCATGTTATCGACAAAATTGCTTGTTTCACTCCAAAAACCACTTCCGAAATTAATTATTGTTCCTAAAAATCACTTTTTTTCACTAGAAAATTTCCAAAAAAATTGAAAAATGAGGAAAACGGATTTGAAGCTCCTCGAAGCAAGAGCGGAAAAATCATCAGTCGAGCAAGAGGTTTAGAGGCTCATAGTGGAATGAGCCACTTAATCCTCAGAGAAGGAGATGAGGATTCGTGACTCCGAGCCAGGTAGAAACCAGGGAGGATCAGCGGACCTGGCCTCCTCTCCCGGTCCTCATCCTACACCTACCACATCCGAAACCTATTTCCTCGTGTCAATTGGCGCCCTTCCGTGTGTCTAAATTACGGTGCCATGTGGGTGACTATTCGTAGAGCCACCATTTTCGCCTTTGGTGTAAGCAGAGTGCAAAAACATCACCATTTTGTACACTGAATTCCAGGGTTAAAGGGAGCCTTTCCCCCCTTTTCTCTGCTGACTCCAGGCACCCACCAGTCGGCCGCACCACCAGCTGTAGCGGAGGGAGAGCATGCGCCTCACCCCTGCATCTGCTACGACAACCAACATGGAAAACAGCTGTCCATGGACATGGGACACTCACATGAGTGGGAGGGCCATACCTCCCACAAAGATTTCTCCTCCTTCACAGCCAGCACCAGCGCACCCTCGTACATTATCGGTTTCGGGATGGAATGTTGGCTTGAGTACATTTGCAGCTTTTGGCGTAAGACAAATGTCAGTGACTCGTTTGCAAAATATGAGCCACCATTAAACATTTACCATTGCCTTCCTATGTCAACATACACGACTTCCAAATCAATATTAACACCTGCCGAATGCATGCACGAGACCCATTGCAACCGAAAACAGTTCAGCGACACAGGACACGACTTAGCGTTGTGCACGTGCTGTGAACTTGCATATCATCTCAACTGTTTGAGTGTGGCCGAACGATTCAGTGCAAGAGCAAATATGTTCATGTGTACCCAGTACCAATTCGCCAGTGCGAACCACTGTCGCACCACTACTGCCATCAACAGTGCTAAACGCAACAAGGGTAAATTAACCAGTGATAGTCCATCAGCACCCGGCCACCAAACAGATGAAGCGAACCAAGAAACAGTGTTCATGGTGTTCGGCGTTACAGCAACAGAACAGGTCGCCAGGGTGGCAGCAGCTGTTGCCAAGTTGCCACCTAAAAGCAACAAATCGCCCTACATCCAACCCACAATTGACATGAACTCCATACCAATAAAATGTGTCTGTCGTTCGTATCGGTGGGTCTAACACACAACTGAAAGACACCATCACAACACAGCCAAACAATGCAGAAAATGGGACACGCGTGACGTGTCAACACGGCTGCATAGGCAAAAATCCTCCAGCGAGACGTCAGTGCAACGAAAGTGCTGTAATGTCACTTACTCACAGAACAAGCAGTAGACAGGTGATCCAGCCAAACAACTGCAAGTGCCCCAGACAGGCACACGGAACTGTGAAAAGTGCATCGGAAGTATATCCAAACCTCGTGTGAAACTCTGTATTGTAGCGAGAGCGAAACAGGGTTTTCGTTACAAATAGTGCCACAGTAACATCAACTACTAACTATTGCTGCTACATCAAGGATTTACAACAAATATTCCCAGGCAAGTACAGTGTATGTGTTAAATCATGGGAACGCTTAATTTCGCACATGCAGGGGGGAGCTACGGGCGAGCATCACTCTCCATCCCTCTCTACAAAATCACAATGGCAACAGGAGCTAATCGGTGGACAGCAGTTACCCCTCCCACCATCATTTCATGCCCAGGGAGCACCCAGAGGGGCACATCCTTCCCTACCACGATCAGTCTACACTCATCACATCAACAAGCAGTCACATTGTGATGCAACGCAGCATATGTTCTTCCACTCACCACAGGGTGATATGCTACCATGCTGGACTTCAGAGCTGGGAAGTAAAGCATTACAAAGTTTAGCAGCAGCCTATCAGTACCAAAACCAAATTGTGATGCAATTTTTCAATAACACCTAACATTATCTGAGCAGTCGGGAATAGTAATGTGGATGTAGTCCGGCGACTATGTTAAGAAAAGTCAGAATACTACACAATATTCGTATTTCGAATATAATCCTCGCCAGCTCATTGAGTGAGCACGAAGTCACAGTTCTCAGGATCATGGGCCGAGTGACCACGTGACTGTATCCAGTGACACACATGGTAAAAATTTACAGGAAAAAGTAAAATAAAGCCGGGTATTCAGAATCTCCAGCACCCTTAGTATTACCTTTTTACCTTATAAATGAAGGATGGCTCCTGAGGCATCCATGACTTTCTGGGTAGGGGCAGGNCCCAGAGGGGCACATCCTTCCCTACCACGATCAGTCTACACTCATCACATCAACAAGCAGTCACATTGTGATGCAATGCAGCATATGTTCTTCCACTCACCACAGGGTGACATGCTACCATGCTGGACTTCAGAGCTGGGAAGTAAAGCATTACAAAGTTTAGCAGCAGCCTATCAGTACCAAAACCAAATTGTGATGCAATTTTTCAATAACACCTAACATTATCTGAGCAGTCGGGAATAGTAATGTGGATGTAGTCCGGCGACTATGTTAAGAAAAGTCAGAATACTACACAATATTCGTATTTCGAATATAATCCTCGCCAGCTCATTGAGTGAGCACGAAGTCACAGTTCTCAGGATCATGGGCCGAGTGACCACGTGACTGTATCCAGTGACACACATGGTACAAATTTACAGGAAAAAGTAAAATAAAGCCGGGTATTCAGAATCTCCAGCAACCTTAGTATTACCTTTTTACCTTATAAATGAAGGATGGCTCCTGAGGCATCCATGACTTTCTGGGTAGGGGCAGGGCCCGAAATAAAACACTAAATGATAAGTCACAAGTTTAGGTTAAGTCAAGTGAATTGTATTGCCTAATAGTGTACACAGTTACATGTATACAATGCAAATTAAAGTGGAACTGACTCTGAAGGTCTATCAGTGGCCGTTACTGTACAAAAAGGCCAAGAATGGCACGAAAACTTACAATATTAATTAAACCTCCAGGGTCGGTAAATTGAGCTGACGGAGTGGTGCTGAGAACGTGGAAAATATTGTTGGTAAAATAAGTAACAGTTCCAGTAAATAACATTAACCTATTGTAGTTAAATGTTCAGAACAAAGTATGAAAGTCCCCTGCGATGCAGTGCATGTGCAGCACCTAAGACCCATGGAGTCAGACTGCCGGGGGTAGCACGGGCGAACCGTGTCCTTGTTGAGAGGTCGCACCATCCTGCGAGGTGTCTTAGTTTACTGACCTCATTACATAACCATGTAAAACATAGACAATAGGACTCGTCAACGTTCGGGATGGACATCCTTAGCATGATAAAAGTTCAGAGTTCATTCATAAGCACTAATATGCATACAACATATGATTATGTGAGCACATGGGAAATTTAGGTCTGTTAAGTTTTGGGGCACTCTATGACTGGAATGGTCAGGTTGAAAGAAAGAGTAATTATTTCCCATGTCACTCATTGGCTTTATTAGACACACAATTACACTCGGGAAATTATATAGAACACTTCAAATCCCCGAGCCTTGCTAATTCACACCACATTAAATATGCATGTGGCATGCATTTATTCTGCGACTACTTCGCAATCCCTTTAGGGCGAATTTCACGAACATTAGCCCATGGGCGATAAATTGTAATGCTATTTAATACACTTTCTAACACATGATTCCTTTTCCTACTTATACAGATCTCTCTATGGACACCAGAGGCACTCGGTTGGATTACTCGGTATCAGGTCATGACCAGTTCCCAAGNATGGACACCAGAGGCACTCGGTTGGATTACTCGGTATCAGGTCATGACCAGTTCCCAAGTGAACGATGCGGACACGCGGTATCAGGTCATGACCAGTTCCCAAGTGAACGATGCGGACACGCATTGGGATGCACAAGGAGCGTTTTCCGCAGGCAACTTTGGTGCAGCGACGGTGGGCCGATGACATGATTGCAGTGGCCGTGCCAGACAATNAGAGCGTTTTCCGCAGGCAACTTTGGTGCAGCGACGGTGGGCCGATGACATGATTGCAGTGGCCGTGCCAGACAATGCATGAGTGCTCCACATCATACCATAATTCATTCGTACATTTTCGTAACCACCAAGCTCATATATTATTGTGTTTTGTTATTGATCATATTTTCCTGGCAGACATTAAGTTCGTTGTGTTGTTTCTGTCATCGATTTTGCACATGTTTTTCGAGCACTCCTAATTTTTGACAATTGTGCATGGATCAAGTATTAAATATATTCTGGCATCAAATTCACTATCAATCTGCAGCTACAAATTCCAAGTAATGCCAAACATTTAACACTCCACTCTGGCAAGTACATGTCATACACCATAGTGTTGATTGTTGTGCGTAAACATTGTTTGTGCTCCTAACTCGCTACGTCGTGAGCGGTATATGTCCGGTTCATTTATTCATTCACTCATTATCGGCTACACAGAGCTAATCGGTAGGTACCACAAGCTACCCTCTACACCTGGATCTATTATCATATGGTCAAAGATAATCAGTGGATATCATAAGCTTTGCTAACACCTATCATCCACCTGCATGCTGAGATAATCGGTGGGTAACCAATCCCCCCTTCGCACATGGAATTTTCATAAAGAGTCGTGACGTACAGTTTACAACAGCGAGCCACAGCCAGCCGAGACACCGCAGTGTTCTAATAAGCAGAAATGCACATAATTTGTTTTTATGAATCGCCATCCTTGCCAAGGGGATATTCATTCTTTCCCTTATAGTAGACTGCCAACTCGGTGTAATGTTTACTTGTCAAATGTTTGCATTCGCTAGTTCGTCATTGTTAATGTTACAATGCAGCTTTGTTTACATTCCAGTCCACCTTTGTTTACATTTGCCATCAAATCGTTTACATTCNTGTTAATGTTACAATGCAGCTTTGTTTACATTCCAGTCCACCTTTGTTTACATTTGCCATCAAATCGTTTACATTCGACAGGGTACTATTGTTTACAACTACCAATGCATCAGTGTTTCGTTTGCTGCACCTAGTTGTTTACATTCATTAGCTAGCATTTACAAATAAAAATTTTCATCCGTGCGATGTGGTTGAGGTGAGCCAGGGCTAGTTGAGTGTAGAATTGCCTGGTACCATAACTCAGTAAAGAGTTAGTGACGTGGGTTGTTTGGGCCGACATCCCAGGGTGCCCTGGATGCCTCAGTCAGTTTGCAGATGATGCTGTGACGTACTTACTGTTACACGATTTACTCCTTATGACGAGACTAGACTAAGATTAGAAATTGCGGGAGGTACTACAGAGTGTGTAGTACTTTACATGTCCCGGAGGATAATAATTAACGCAAATTGAACTTTGTAAAGCTGTTTATTCACTGTATTTGATTACATGTGAATAGTGAAAGAAAACGGACCCAGCACTTACGGCCTGCCGGTGACCTTAGCATGGAAATAAGCATGGTATTATGCATATACACAGTAGAATTAAGCTCTCCGGCGAGAGTGCGTTTGGCTCTCCTCTTGGTACAGCAAAGATAGATAACAAATGTTCTGGTTAATTAATGTACTATTGCAATGAAGTGATTACAGCCTAAATGATGGTACCGAAGGGGCTCGCGGAGCAGGTGATCAACATGTGGCTCGAGTGCTGAGNATAATTAACGCAAATTGAACTTTGTAAAGCTGTTTATTCACTGTATTTGATTACATGTGAATAGTGAAAGAAAACGAACCCAGCACTTACGGCCTGCCGGTGACCTTAGCATGGAAATAAGCATGGTATTATGCATATACACAGTAGAATTAAGCTCTCCGGCGAGAGTGCGTTTGGCTCTCCTCTTGGTACAGCAAAGATAGATAACAAATGTTCTTGTTAATTAATGTACTATTGCAATTAAGTGATTACAGCCTAAATGATGGTACCGAAGGGGCTCGCGGAGCAGGTGATCAACATGTGGCTCGAGTGCTGAGNTAAGTGATTACAGCCTAAATGATGGTACCGAAGGGGCTCGCGGAGCAGGTGATCAACATGTGGCTCGAGTGCTGAGATGAACTGGCAGAGTGACATCGGCTTCTGTCACGAATTATGAGAACCGACATCAAACACAGAATGGAAAAACATGACATGAACACTATGTATTATTATGGCAGTGGGGAAAAATTGTATAAATTATATTAAACACATTGGTGACACCCCCATTGATAAACAAATGTCTGTTAAGGTTGATGTGAAGTTGATTGGGAGTCTCACCACACTAATTGACATGTTACAAGGATGGAGGTCTTTATAGGCAATCTCCCTTTTTGAAAACAGAATTGCTCTATTATAACTAAACATTAAATACTTTATTACATTCCTTGTGAAAAGTGTTTGTATTTAACTTCCTATGATTGGTTTGTATTTCACTGGCTACAGTGTTGCCAGGTGGCTGTCTCCTTAAGGGATGGACGAGTCCACATGGGCAAAGGAGCGTGGGTTACCATGCTCGATTGTTATTGATACAATAAAACACACCCCTGACTATCTGTGAAAGATATGAAGATGCTTGATGTGTCTGGAAAAATGCTGCGGACTGTGCGTTATAATCTGGGGCACTTAGCACTGCAGCTTCGGCCTACATGCCAGTTCTATGCCACTTGGTGGTGCGTCATGTCATATGTCACTGTGCGATCTGCTACGACGCAACGACCATTTTCCAGTGCGCTCAACGGCAGTGACTTTGGGGGTAAACACTGTTTCGGATCGCCTACCCATTTATTAAAAGAGTTACCTCTTGTAATAAATGAATAGGGCGGTCCTTTGAGTTACATAATNTCGGATCGCCTACCCATTTATTAAAAGAGTTACCTCTTGTAATAAATGAATAGGGCGGTCCTTTGAGTTACATAATTCTTGTCAGCAAGAAGGTGCAAGTTCCATTCTTGTTGACCTGCACTACACACTCTACATTGATTTCTTTGCTGATCATTTATTTGACATAAACCATGCGTCCACAAGCATACGAATTTTTTAAGTCAAATTATTGATTAGCAAAGAAATGACTGTAGCCAAATCCCTGCATAATTAACAGTGTACCAGTGGTGCAAATTGACGACCATGTGGTCGCAGTGAACTGGTCGCCCATAACTTTTTTGAAAACAAATTAGTGCATCGAGCAATGCATAATAAAAGGACACATTGATGTGAGGTCGGGGTTGGAGAATGGTAGTGACATCACCGCTGCACCATTATTCGTGCAGAGTTATGGCAGGAAACACTCACCAGATACATCTTGTAGATTTATTACTGGCTGCTCTGCTGTTGTGGTTCGTGGCCGTGTCACCCAGGTGGCTAGGCTGTTATCCCGATCCTCTACATCTCAATTGAAGGGTTATTAATTGTGGTTCGATAGGCAGCTAAACGTGGGCAGTCGTGGTCGGCCCAGTACAGCCGTGGGTGCCCATTGTGAGGTGAAAAGTAATGCTGATTTCAAATTACCTTAATGCAGAGTTCAAAGGCCACTTTACATGCCAATTAAACAATGACACAAGCAAATGTTACATTGAAAATACATAAAAACCCTCATAAAGGGAAGGTTGGTGGGTNGCCAATTAAACAATGACACAAGCAAATGTTACATTGAAAATACATAAAAACCCTCATAAAGGGAAGGTTGGTGGGTCCAGCTCCCGAAATGCCATTAAGAGAGGCAAGGCCTGTAATTCAAAAAGCTTACTTGGGGATTGCAGTCATTTATTTACATTTCAACACTACAAACCAGTTGACAGTGCTCATGTTGTTAAGTTGACCCGATGCACTGAGCCTGTCGGGGGATAATGCGGAAAAGATAAGTGTGTGCTCTCCAGATTGGAAAGGTGTACTTACACTTTTGGGGCTGTAGGTCTGCAGAAGGTGGAGAGGCGCTCCTCCCAGTCAATGCAGTTACTGAAAGTTATACTGTTCTGGTCGAAAAATAAGTTAAAACTATGATTCTTGGTGGAAGACAAAGAAGTTGATGAAGTGCCTGGGAAACGCTAACTGCATGGCCTGCTCAGATGAATTCCCGCTTCAAACAAAATGGCTGCTGCTTACATGTTGTACCCTCTCATCTGGCTTTTGGTAAAGTGCAACCAGTATTTTTCTGAACCGATGGTGTTGTTTACATTTATTCCCGCCTCACAGGGATCATAAGAGCGATGGCCCTTGAAATTGTAAACTACCTGCCACGTTTTCTACATCAAGTAAGTCCAAGTGTATTTTGTGTAATATTTGAAGTGTTCATGCCAGTGCTNTTTTGTGTAATATTTGAAGTGTTCATGCCAGTGCTTTGGGACAGCATGATGGGGAGCCACAATACCCCATTTCGGGGGTGTGTAAGTTATGCCGCATATTCAGCCGCCGATGTTACTTTTCATACATTACCTTATTAAAACACGCTGATGTTACTTTTCACACATTACCTTATTAAAACATGGGACACACTGTCTATTAACACTGGCTTTTCGAACACCGCACATTTCAAGAGTTTCGTGCTTAACCGAGCGGATTCCCTCAACTGGTTAGCTGGTGCCCTCCGGACATTCATTTCATCATTGCAGAAAAGCAGCTGTTTAATGTTGAGAAATGGAGATTGGTTATTCGCAGCCAGCGAAATCGGTCTACCTCATTTCTGCGTGAAAAATACTAGGCATGCTGTAAAAGCAATGTTAGCCCTGTAATGGCTCGAAAATACTAGCGTTTGAAATATATTGCGTAATATGATAGTATATTTTCAATTAAAATACTGTACAATATACAATAGGTGTGGAAAAAAATTATTATTATATATAACATATACTATAGTTAAAATAAAAATTTATCGTTAATATTAATGTTAGGTATATCACCAAACACACAATCTGGCATCATTCTTTACAGTTGACTCCAAAAAGTTTGATGAAATTTCCATAGATAGCAGCACGGTTACTACANCAATCTGGCATCATTCTTTACAGTTGACTCCAAAAAGTTTGATGAAATTTCCATAGATAGCAGCACGGTTACTACAATGGCTAGAAAATGACAAAATCTTTGTAATTAAACATAGAAGCAACTAACATTTACTTCTCAGAGACCATAATAGTTATTTGATTAATAATGTTGTCCATTCGCTAGCCAAATAATGACCCAAATTGCAATGGCTAGGTCACCCTACTAGATATTCACAAGCTAATAAAAATTCCCAAGTACAGTTTTCATACAAAACCGAACTGGAGAAAATATATAACAATATGTTTTTCATTTTAAAAATATCTGAGCTGCCTCCAGATGGTTAACTGTCTCCTATTTAAAAATTAAAGTGTAATGATGATTGCTTTATAGTAGTGTACATCTTAAACACAGCGCATTGTACCACATGATCATTAATGAAACGANGTGTAATGATGATTGCTTTATAGTAGTGTACATCTTAAACACAGCGCATTGTACCACATGATCATTAATGAAACGACGTAGCTAACATGGAATTAAACCAAATTTCAGTTTGTGCTCACATATACTGTACTTATATTAATCTTATTCTAGAGGCTGTCACGAATCTATCACCTATTACATAATGAAAATACTGTCCAAAACACGCCATTTTACGAGTGTGCAGACCTTCGCAAAAACATTTATAATAACTTAAAACAAACAAACTAAATTTTCTCAATAGGTACCTCAAAAACAAATTCCGAAACACCGAAATATACTATCGAATAAACATATGAGAGGAATTATGACTGATTTTCTGAAGTTTAGTTATTGTTTGAGCTCCTTCCAAAAAGTACCGTAGTCATTATAGNGTGTAATGATGATTGCTTTATAGTAGTGTACATCTTAAACACAGCGCATTGTACCACATGATCATTAATGAAACGATGTAGCTAACATGGAATTAAACCAAATTTCAGTTTGTGCTCACATATACTGTACTTATATTAATCTTATTCTAGAGGCTGTCACGAATCTATCACCTATTACATAATGAAAATACTGTCCAAAACACGCCATTTTACGAGTGTGCAGACCTTCGCAAAAACATTTATAATAACTTAAAACAAACAAACTAAATTTTCTCAATAGGTACCTCAAAAACAAATTCCAAAACACCGAAATATACTATCGAATAAACATATGAGAGGAATTATGACTGATTTTCTGAAGTTTAGTTATTGTTTGAGCTCCTTCCAAAAAGTACCGTAGTCATTATAGAAAAGGAGCGACATTAAATTACATTTATACAATGTATACTTATTACATCACCAAATAAAGGTTTCTAGACTATTTTGATCAATTTACATGAGTATGTAGGCATCCATTTCAATATCATCCATAAGTCTCGAAATCGCATTTCCATGTATAAAGTTCATTATAAATGTAATTACTTTTCTCTATTCAAGGTCTAATAATCGCTGCCAACTGACCTAATCAATAACTTTGTCGCACCATCCTATATAAACAATTGAAATCTTCTACTGACATCAGACACAATTTAAATACACAACCATTACCTCACATCAGCCAAGAATGAAACACCATATTTATTGAAGTTTTCTGATTTGGCCATTAATTAATCGGAATTCATTCATATATTAAAAATAACAACTGGTTACAGACAAATTAAACATTGTGACGTGGACGACTCCTGCGTGGTCTAGCCACTGTCACCACGTCATTGGCCCACAGTCGCTGCACCAGTACTGCCCACGGGTCTCGCACATCGAGAGTCAAGATGCACGTCCGCACCTAGTGATCCAACCGAGTACCTGTGGTGTCCCTAGAAAGATATGCATACTTAGGATAGGAATCAAGTGTTAGAATATGTAGTAAATAGCATCAGAATTTATCGCCCACTGGCAAATGTTGGTGAAATTCGTCCTTAGGGGATTGCGAAGTAATCGCAGAATAAATTCACGCCATGTGCATATTTGATGAAGTGTAAATTAGCAAGGCTAGGGTATTTGAAGTGTTCTATATAATTTTTGCATATGTAATTGCATGTCTAATCAAGCCAATTAGTGATGTGGGAAATAACTAGTCTTTCTTTCAACCTAACCATTCTAATCATAGAGTGCCCCAAAATGTAACAGACCTAAATTTCCCACGTGCTCTGCAAGACCCTACATAATAATGTTTTGTATTTAAATTAGTGCTTAGGAAAAAAACTCTGAATTCTCCTTAAGCTAAGGGATGTCCATCCCGAACATTGACGAGTCAAATTGTCTGTATGTTTTACGTGTTTATGTAATGAGGTCAGTAAGCTAAGAATCCTTGCTATATGGTGCGAGCTCTCAGCAGGGACGTGGTTCACCCACGCTACACCGAGGAGAGTGATTCCACATGTTTTAGGTGCTGCACGTGCGTCACTTCGTGGGGGACTTTCATACTTTGTTATGAACACTTAACTGCAATAGGTCAATGTAATTTACTGGAAATTTTTATTAATTTACCAACAGTCTTCTCCACGTTAGCAGCACCTCTCCATCAGCTCAATTTACAGACACCGGAGGTTTAATTACTCTTGTAAGTTTTCGCGCCCTTCTTGGCCTTTTTGTACAGTTATGGCCTCTGGCAGGTCTTGTGAGTCAGGTCTGCTTTAATTTGCATTGCATTCATGTAACCATGTACACTATTCAGCAATACAATTTTTTTGAGTTAATCAAAATTTGTGAGTTCTCATTTTTGTGTTGTATTTCGGGTCCTGGCACTATCCAGGAAGTCATCAACACCACAAGAAGGCATCCTTCATTTTATTACTAATGCGTGCTGGGTAGCCTGATTATCCCACCTATATTTTACTATTTCCTGTAAATTAGTACCCTTTGTTTCAGGGGTTCAGCCACGTTGTCGTTCAGCACAGGAACCTGAGAACTGTGACTTCGTGCTCACCCAGTGAGCTGGCGCCCATCCTACTCGAAATAGGAATTTTCTATATTATTCTGACTTTTCTTAACATATTCGCCGGACGACGTGCACATTACTATCCCCGACCGCTCAGGTAACATTAATTGGTTATTCTTAACAATATACTGAGAAACAGGAAATGTTGGCAACCAATAATGCATTTTTAAACATATCTTAATCAGAACAAAACCAGGCATTGTGAAACCAGCCCTAATGTTCTGGAGTGGTGCAATTACAGTTCTTGTAGACAAGGTGGCACAGTAATGGAATGCACACTTTGCCGAGATGCCTCTTTTTGTTCGTACAAGTTAGGCAGTTAATAGCGAGGTGCTCAAGTATAAGTAACAGATGGGCTGTGGATTTGGATACCCGACTAGGCACCAGACACCATCAGCAGGCGGTACCAATTGTTTTTGCTGGTGAATATCTCAGGGTAGGGCGGGCCGTTCGCCTGGATGTACGCGGTCCCTCGGTAAATGTTGGAAGAGCCCCTCGCTCTTGATACTTGCATTGAAAATACTTTCGGCCTATTCAGGCTGAACCACACACCTTAAACTGTAAAAGCTCTGAATTGAACATACTGGGTGTTATGTAATTTACATGAAACTGTATGAATGCTAGTTATAGGGGACCCATACCCCGAAACTCCAGACGGCAGTGCTTGAAATAAAATACACAATGTCTGAAAATTTGCATGTAATTACTCTTGCACAGAAACATTTATATCACACTAGGTAAAAACTTTATATGGACTCTGACCTGCATCCCGGAAGATAGGCAAAACTGCGAAAATACACATTTGTGCATAAGAGTAAATTATTGGTGGAATTAAGCTTCCATGGACCATGCTATTTCTGGGGAAGAAAGAGTGGCATCCCCGGGTGCAGAAAGAACAGGTTCGGGTATGTTACATTAGAGTATTGAAGCTAAAGGTGATTGGCACGAAAACATGAAGGCACCCGGAGTGCAACACGGCACATGCCAACCCCTGAGCCACAAGACGGTGACTGAATCTGGCGAGCATAATCGGCACGAACTATGGCGGCTCGCGGCTCGCCCCGCACTACTTTCTGCTTGCCTGTAACTTGAAACAGTTAAAAGGACATGAACACTTGCATGATATATTAACAAAATAAATATATCAATATTCCCTGAAAAACAACAGTTAAAATTTAAACTTGGATGGCTAAAAATTAGGGTGAAACTACTGAGGTGAAAATACATGAATTTGAGAATTACAAAATAAAAAACCTGAAATGATGGTAAAGGCATCTCTGACCATTTACACTCTTAGTGTGTCTTTTTTACTTTCAAATACTTGCTTTGAAGTTGCCTTATAAATTATATATGCTGGGTCTGCCATTCTGACTCTTGCCCACCCGCGTTGTGTTAAAAGAAAAGGTTGGGGAGGGGGTCTGCCATTGTGTTGCACTGCTTTGCACTATCACGCATGGCAATCGTGATGGAACTCATAGAACACTCCAGTTGAACTAGTCAGGTTGATGCAGTTGACGCTCGGCATAGCATATGCTCTGTGTTCAAACGCCTCCCCTCCTGCTCAGACTGTATGCCATTCGTGCATCTTCAGGCACCACAGGGACAGGCCGTGGGTCGCACAGTGGATTTGCAGGTTGCATGGGACACTTGGGTGACCTAAACAGTTCTGGTTTGGCTGCTGCAGGTGTTGACGCGAACAGCTTGCTGCTGCGTGTGTTGCAGTTGCATCACCACAGGTCAGGCCCACCAATGCTGGCTGATGTCTCAGACTACAGTGGTGTGGGGAGGCGAGCTGAGTGCCTCGCTGCTCTCGCTGCTGCAGTCACTGCTCCTACTGATGCTGCTGCTCTGCCGACCAAACTGTTGCCGGTAGATACCCGGGTGGGCAGTGATGCAGGGGGGTTGATCACCTGATGGTGACCTCTCGGCTGGCAGTGGCATTCCTGCTGTNTACCCGGGTGGGCAGTGATGCAGGGGGGTTGATCACCTGATGGTGACCTCTCGGCTGGCAGTGGCATTCCTGCTGTGGCACTGCCCTGGTACATCACCCCCTTGCCAGCAGTGGACACCTCCAGAAGCCGTCCTGATGCCATCGACAGTGCGGAAGGAGGTCCCGGTGTGTCTCCTGTAGTGGTCTAGCTGAGGAGCTGGAGGTCCCGGTCGAGGTGGGTGCCGTTTAGCCAGATGTAGTGATGCAGGCATCATCTTGCTCATTATGGTAGTACGCCTGAGATGGTGTTGATGCGGGAACCGTAATGTCGGGTCTCAGAGCGCCATCTGCGAAAATGGGGCTCCAGCCTTGATGATCCCTGAGGGGCACCTGGATGCCAGGTGTCTTCGGGCTTGTGGGCCCTTGTAGATGCTCCTCCGAGGGAGGTGCAGATGCACCTTCCTCCTGTGTGGTTGGTTGTCGGACCTCAACATCGGGTTAGCCATATTGGGACATGTGGGCACCTGGGGCGGCATCATCGTCATCTAGTATGAGGTGCAGGTCTTCCTGGGGCACCTGGACAGTCTTACTGCCTATCTGGTCCAGGTAGGTGAAAGGTCCGATGGCTCATGCGATCATGTGCGGCACATTCCATTTCGCCGCAAACCCTACGGAGGAGTCTCTGTGGGCTGCAGACTGCTGGTGCACACAGATTTAGGCGTGCTGACCGGGTCGTAGTTGAGGCAGTGGTCACATTGTGGGTGATGTAGCCTCGTCGGGCAGTGCATATTTTTTTGGTCTCCCATGACGCCATTCATTTCAGGCATCACTGCTGATTGGGTCACCACTGTTTTTGCCGGCTGGAAGTCAAACTCACCAGGCAGGGTGAGGTTGTGGCCCAGCAGAATTTCAACAGGAGGTGACTTGCCGGTGGCAGGATTGACGCACTGTTGGAGGTTAAACAGGACGGACAGCAGATATTCGGCCCAGGTGTTATGCTGGTCGCCCACACAAAGACGAAACTGGGTCTTAGAGCTCCTGGTTGCAGTGCTCCATGGGGTTGACACACGTGTGGTAGTTGCCATCTTCATGCGTCCCACTTCCCAACTGGTACACAATTCCTGACATTTCCTGCCGGTGAATTGCATGTCATTATCGGTAATTTGGCTCTGCGAATATCCTCACCTGGGGAAGACATCTGTCTGCAGGACCTTGGCAACACTCGTGGGTAGTGGACTACTGATAGGATATGCCTCGACCCACCTAGAGAAGNGTCTGTCTGCAGGACCTTGGCAACACTCGTGGGTAGTGGACTACTGATAGGATATGCCTCGACCCACCTAGAGAAGTTATTGTGACCACCACAATGAATTTCTCCACCCCTCTGAGAGCCTGGGGTAGGGCCCCATGAATTCGAGGGACACTGTCTCGAAGAGCTAAGTGAGCAGTCGGGGCTGCTGTTGTTGTACCCCATCAGCATGCTATGCTTTGAATTTGTCGCACTTAACAGACTGTTGAACATACCTGCTTGTGTGCCTGGTTAGTCCATTCTGAAATATATGTTGACGCACATTGCGAATTGTTTGCTCCTGCCCCGAGTGTCCTGCTACGTTGCTATTCTGCGCACATTTCAGTACCTGCTCTCTAATCCTGGGGGAACAAACAGCCTCCACACTTCATGGTTACTTGGTGAACATGCTTCTAAATGACCATCTATTACGCACCAACACTCGACAGCCTGTTGGGCGCAACTGTCTTTCTGTTCATGTGTGAATGCGCACTCTAGCTGTGATTGAACCATGTCAAAGTATAGATCACGTACAGTGAGGTCATTGTTGGTGGTGTTAATCTGGGGAAGGCTTACTTCACTCGTGGATCCCATGTTGTTGGTGACAATATTTCCTCCCACTCTGCGTCGTCCTGCACCACGATGTCGGTGCATGGTGACTTGGACATTATGTCTGTTAGCTGGTTTTTGCTACCCGGGACATGCTCCACGACGAAGTTTTCAGCTTAAAGAAACAATGTACACTAGGTCAGCTAGCTGTGTGCTTCGCACATGGTATGGGGCAAGCACAGCAGTTGTCGGTGCGAAGAGTGCAGCACTGGTACCCTAATTAAGCTAGTACTTCTTTATGGACTATACAACGGCCAAGAATTCACGTTCGTTGCAGTCGTACCTCTGCTCAGTTGGTCCAACTTGGCACTAGTGAAGTCGACGACATGATGTTTGCCATTGTCGCCACACTGGTATAGCACTGTACCGAGTCCTCCTTGGCTGGCTTTGGTCTGCAGGTAGAGGTGTTTCTTGGCATCGCACCTCGCCAAGGTCGGGCACATGCGGAAATGTGACTTGATTTGCTAGAAGCGTCGTCCTCGGGGCCGTTCCATTGAAACCGCTGCTGGGTTGACAGCAAGTCGGTGAGTGGTGTGGTAATGACGGAAAAGTCATGGATGAGCTCCAGGAATCAGTTTACAAGCCCAAAGAACTTCTGGGGATGCTTGAGTGTACATAGTGGTGGGTACTCGTCAATCAGCCCCAGTTGTTCGAGGTTGGGTTTCTTGCCTTCCTCGTAGACGACATGCCCCAGGAAGACGATGATGGTATTTCCGAGGTGGCATTTTGCAGTAGCGCATGTGAGGCTGTTGATGGCCAACCTCTCGAGTGCAAGTGACAGGGAGTGTAAGTGCTCCTTCCAACTTGTTGACCATATCACCACACGTCCAGTTAGGCGAGTGTTAATTCGCCGATGAGGTTATCTAACACTTTGACCATCATTACCTGGAAGGTGGCCGGTGTACATTTCAGTCCAAACAGCATAAGGTAGAACTGAAAATGCCTGTCATCAGGGGTCGTGAAAGCTGTCTTGCCACGGTCTTAGATTTTGACGGGCACTTGCCAATAGCCACTCTTAAGGTCAAGGGATTACATGAACTTGGCTTGTTCTAAGAAACTGTGGGTATCTTTGATGCTGATGTTTGGTGGTAGTGCACTACAGGTCACTTGGTTCACTGGCCGAAAATCTTCATAAACCCTCCAGGTGCCATATTTTTTAGGTGACAGTGTTATGGCATAATTGATGTCACTGTTTGTTGGTTCAACNCAGGTCACTTGGTTCACTGGCCGAAAATCTTCATAAACCCTCCAGGTGCCATATTTTTTAGGTGACAGTGTTATGGCGTAATTGATGTCACTGTTTGTTGGTTCAACAACACCATCATTCAACATTTCTTGAATTTGCTGTTTATTAATTTTTGCTTTGTGCAGTAAATAACTTCAAGTCGGAATATATATAGGCCTCTCTTGCACTAGCGGCATGGCATACTCAGCTACTGTGGTTCGACGAAGGGTGTCATGTGCTGCAAACATGTTTCGGTGCTCGTCAAGAAGCTGCCGAAAAGCTGTCTGGTGTTCAGGCGGTATTTTGTTGTCAAAGTCCACTAGTGAAACAACTGGTACTGTATCAGCTGGTTACCGGTCAAGGTTATATACTGTGCATCGCTTATTCAGGCCGAAATGGATGCGACATACCACAAATCAAACACACCAGTTCCCACACTAAGTCAAGCCACAGTGAATGTTCGCATACCTGACCTAGAAACAATAACCAAAGCAGTTGTTACCCCAGACTTTAGGAAAGATGCCATCCTTGGTATACTGTGGCTTACTGAACAAAATACCATAGTTGAATTTACCGCAAGCCCGATGACGCCCAGCATCCAGGCGCCCTTCAGGGATCATCGAGGTGGGAACCCCATAATCGCGGATGACGCAGTGCCACTCGGCCTCGCTGCCCCCATGCCAATGCCATGCCAGGCGTACCACCAGCACGAGCAAGAGAAAGCAGCACCACAGTCTGCCCANCGACGGAGCAGCAGCAGCAGCAGTAACAGCAGGAGCAGTGAAGGCGGCAGCGAGATCAGTGAGGCACTCAGCTCGCCTCCCCCTGCTGCTCTTGCTGGATATGTCAACCAGTGCATCCGTGCCTGCCTTGCAGTGACGCCAACACATCCCACACCTGCTGCAGGCCACCCACGTCAACACCAGAAGCAGCCGCACCAGCACCATCCAGGCCACACAAGGGCCCCATACAGCCTGCGGCCCCGACATCGTGGGACCACAGCCTGTCACAGCAGCGCCTGAAGTCATTTGGCCCGCAAACTGTCTATGCAGGAGAGGGTGTTTGAACCAGTACAGCATTCTGTCTTCCAAACCGTTTGCCATGTCGCCCATCCACCGCATCAACCGGCACCTGTGTGCCCTCAGTGCACTGTGCAGTGCTGCGTGCAGATAGTGCGAGAGCAGGAGAGTGGAGAGTAGTGCCGCGAAACTTCATATCACCAGCCCACCCCATTTCACGGGCAGGCGATGGTGCGTTATGATGAACTCGGCATTAATTAATTATAGGGCAAATTTAATATCAAATATTTAAAAGTAAAAGTAAAACACACCAGACGTGTGNACTCGGCATTAATTAATTATAGGGCAAATTTAATATCAAATATTTAAAAGTAAAAGTAAAACACACCAGACGTGTGGACACTCAAAGATGCTCCTATAAGAATTTCAGTGCTTTAATTATGTTTATTTGAAATTGCACGTGTTTCTCACCATANACACTCAAAGATGCTCCTATAAGAATTTCAGTGCTTTAATTATGTTTATTTGAAATTGCACGTGTTTCTCACCATAGTTGTTTCTCCCTAATTTCTTGCCATCCACACTTGAATTGTATTTGTTCATATGCAGGGTAACGTTATGTATTTATTTATTCGCGTTATTTGAAAGGGTTAATGTTCATTTAGTCGTGCAAGTGTTATAGTTAAACATAAAGTAGTGCAGGGTGAGCGACGTGCCACCATAGTCCGCACCTTGTGAGCTCGTCAGGTTCAGTCGCTGTCGAGTGTGTCAATGGGTCGGCATGCACCATGTCGCGCTCCGGGTATTTTCATGTTTTCGCACCAATCATCTTTAGCTGCAATATTCTGATGCAACTTACTGGAACCTATTCTTTTCTGCTCCTGTAGATGCCATCCCTTCTTCCCCAGCAATAGCATCGCCTGCGGAAACTTAACACACCAGTAATTCATTGTTGTGCACGCCTTTGTACTTTCGCAATTTAGTCTGCCTGGCTGGACGCAGGCCAGAACACATGTAAAGTTTTCACCTAGAGTGATGCAAAGTTTTGTGCAAGAGTAATTACCTGCAAGTTTTCAGACTTTGTGATTTTCATTTCAAGCACTGCCTTCGGGAGTTTCGAGGTCTGGGTCCCCTACAACCTCCTTTCACCGTAATTTCAAGTCAATTTACCTTAATAACCAGTAGGCTCAACACCGAGCTTTTATCAGTAAAAGGCGTATGGGACAGATAAGAAGGATTTAATTTAGTGATTACACATTTTGTAGCATATCAGTCGAGATAAGACTATCCAAAGTTTATATATGAAGGATTAAGTCAACCATCATGGCTAAAAATAATAATGATACTACAATGAACTGCCAAAGTGAGTTTTTCTGGTGGAAAATCTCAGTTAGAACACATGATATAGGTGGTACTTGTGGCCAGTACTCTGTACATGGAAGGACCATACAGCAGGCTGGAAAGGCAGAAGTCTCAATGTTAAGATGCATATCAGTATGCCACAGCATCGTGCTGCGGAAAAATATCACCACCCAAATCCATTTGAACGAGGTCGTATGGTCCGAATGCACGAAGCTGGATGGTCGGCTCGTCATATAGCTATTCATCTTAGCCGTGCAGTCACCACTGTGACACGATGTGTGCATTTGTGCAGGCGCGAATCTAGAAATTGTAAAAGGAGGGGGCACCATTACTGTTAACTGAATGGAGAAAGATGTATGCATGCTGAAAAGCATGCTTTAATAAATTTATCATCCTTTTGCCTTGTGCCACCTGTACTCCTCCACAAGGAGCAAGCGAACTATAAGATACCAAACNAATAAATTTATCATCCTTTTGCCTTGTGCCACCTGTACTCCTCCACAAGGAGCAAGCGAACTATAAGATACCAAACGAAAATAACTGTTTGATAAATATTCACTATGATTTCTTTACACAAAAATTCGCAAGTCAAAAATAGACATAAGAAAAATTACAGGACTGTTTGTGGTCATTTGCACAGCTAAACATTAATGTTTGCAACATGATGTAAAATCAAAACTTCTCTCCATGTTAATAAATACACAGCAAAAGTGAGAAAATAAATTAAAACTATAAACAAGTCATTTTAATTCTCCTTGAATGTTTTCTGGCGAACTTGTCCACAATTTGAATGGTACCTATCCACAGAAATGTCGCTATGGATGTGAAGCACAACCAAGCCATTGAGTCTCCCTTGTCCCATAGTGGAGCGAAGATATGATTTTATTCTTCTCAGGGTCCAGAATGATCGTTCCCCTGTGCATGTTGTAACAGGCACTGTGAGGTATATCAGAACAGTCTTTACATNAGATATGATTTTATTCTTCTCAGGGTCCAGAATGATCGTTCCCCTGTGCATGTTGTAACAGGCACTGTGAGGTATATCAGAACAGTCTTTACATTAGGGTATACATTTGTTGCGGGAGTCATTATAGTTTCAATAGCTGACTGTGGTTTATGTTCGTCGTTGCTCCCCAACAAATTCCATGTACTGAGCTCACCATCAAGCTCTGGAATGTTTTTCGAAGTCAGATATTGCATCTTTAAATATAATTAATAGTTTGAGACACAAAATTCGTAACTGTTAGTCACCTTTACCACCATAATCAGTGCCTAAAAGTAAACATATTTTACAACACGCACTACTATCTTTGGCACTATAGGTAAGCCCAGGGTAAGTTACCAGCCAATCCCTTCTAAATTTTCTGTTCTTGTTGCCTTGTCAAATTACTGGAATAGGAAATGATAAAGGAGGTGTCCAATTTTCCGTTATAAATTTAAACTTCTCTTCAGCGGATAACTTAGAAGACAAACCAGAACCAATACAGATCCCAATGCCTAGTAGATCCACAGAGGAAGAAGTATGACTCGACTCACCATCACCAAGGCTGGGTTCCTTACCAGTACCACTACAGATCCCAATGCCTAGTAGATCCACAAGGAAGAAGTATGACTCGACTCACCATCACCAAGGCTGGGTTCCTTACCAGTACCACTCGTACATGCACTAGCATNGAGGAAGAAGTATGACTCGACTCACCATCACCAAGGCTGGGTTCCTTACCAGTACCACTCGTACATGCACTAGCATCGTCTGCCTGAAGCTGACTGTTACTAGCCAGTGCGACTGCTGCTTGTAGGGGTTGGCGACGTTGGGGTGCCAAAACCACGGATGTCTTCCACAGGCACATGCTCCATCTTCGAGGAAGTAGCAAGTTGATCTTGGAGATCTCGTTGGTTTTATACAGTGCCATCTGAAACAGTCGATACAAAACTAGTAGACTGATAAATTATGGAATAAACCAGAAAAGAGTACCACTAAAGTAGGAAAATAAGTGCACTACAATGAGNCTAGTAGACTGATAAATTATGGAATAAACCAGAAAAGAGTACCACTAAAGTAGGAAAATAAGTGCACTACAATGAGTATGTAAAGTGTCGCTGATCAGGGTTCTACCTGACAGGTGCGTAAGTACATTGCAGAGGTTTGGCAGAAAACATGTGTTTCATAAACAGCTAGGTATTTTGTTGTGGCATCTGAACAGAAAAATGATCTAAAAAACGTTTCATACCTAAAGTCAAGTTTCAAGTTCACATTTAGTCTCCAAGGATTATTTTTTTGGCATAACATTGCTTAAACTAAGTATTTTAGTATCAGTTTTAACTGGAAATTTTTCTGCACAAAAAATTTAAAGTGGTCTTCAGGATCACATTATACTTTTATATTTAGTATTACGCCACAGAAACATAGGGTCACTGCTTTAAAGTTATGTTCAGGCAGGCGAGTCGATGGAAAGACTTCATGCCAATTGTGTGCCTTACTCATAAAGGCGATGAGGCGAATGTTGAGTGAGAAAGTATCGGCCTAAGCACTCACCCGTTTCGAGGCTTCGAACATGCAAAACAAGTGCAGGAAGGCAGAATAATTAGATTTATTGTTGCATTGTATTGCGTGTCAGCTTGTCTTTCGAGCAACTAACGACATTCAGAAAAAACAGGATGCCTATGAAGGGAATGCTCGGTAATATTGAATGAAATAATGGTACACAGGAAATTATTTTATAAAAATTCATCTCGCCATTGTCAGCTGTTGTTATAACGCGATTCTGCTCTATGTGGATCCGTCTATCCTATTATGTAAAAAAATGGATAAAATATTTTGACAATTTCAATACTAGGTACTCATTGTGATATGCAGTTAACTAAACCAACATAATGTTCGTTACTTATTATTTGACTTATGCTTTTTTGGTGAAGAAAGCAGTTATGTTCGGTTTTTGTAATGCTGTAGACCTCTTCATTATGTCTCGTCAGCTAAGGAAACGGATTTGAAACAAATTGGAGATAAACGTCAATGTTTGCTATTCATCATGAATAATCAGCTGTGTAACAAACACGGAATCACGCAACCAAAACCATACTGACAGTTGAAGTTGTACATATAATAAGCATCCACATTATTACATACGACTCCGACAATTGAAAACAATGTTAAACATTTATTAGCATATTAGTGACGAGCTGATCATATAAATAGTCAGCAATGCTATGCATGCGAGTTTCATGGTGGTTGCCTGTGGAGGGATTGTAGCTCCCCCCCCCCTTCATGACCCGTTACCCTTCCTCTTCCTGTTCATCGCACCCACCCCAGGCGGTTGGCGGGGCGGGGTGGGGAACAATGTGCGACTGCGCGANAAGTTGTACATATAATAAGCATCCACATTATTACATACGACTCCGACAATTGAAAACAATGTTAAACATTTATTAGTATATTAGTGACGAGCTGATCATATAAATAGTCAGCAATGCTATGCATGCGAGTTTCATGGTGGTTGCCCCCCTTCATGACCCGTTACTCTTCCTCTTCCTGTTCATCGCACCCACCCCAGGCGGTTGGCGGGGCGGGGTGGGGAACAATGTGCGACTGCGCGAGTGATTGTGGCAAAAGTCACCAGCGTTTGTTCAAGTCCAGGTTCATCCCCAATCCACGTTGTATGCTTATTCCACTCCTGAAATGAATATACAACCTCTTCTTCTTTGGATGATGCAACAGCCCTCATCCTCCACTTTTATATGTAAAAAAAAATAAACACATCGAAGGGGAGGGGGCAGGGAACATGCCTCTCTAAATTCGCGCCTGCAGGTGTGGATACACACAGTTCATACGTCAAGTAGACTCGGCACTACCCCTGACAGGCGCGCTACAGATAGGAGAGATCGTCGTATCCGCCGGAGGCCAGAAGCAGAATGTGGTAGCCCATCCAGAGAAGTCTCATAGTCTGTGGAGCTTGTACTGCATTAGCCTGTTCAAACAAGAACCACGCCGTCTGAATGAGGCTGGCGAACAGCCATGGCATCCNACAAGAACCACGCCGTCTGAATGAGGCTGGCGAACAGCCATGGCATCCACTGACCTGTCGGCATCGTGCGATACGTCGTCAATGGCGTCAGGAATGCCAACATCGGACAGAGGAATGGAGATGCACTGCATTCTCAGACGAGTCCTGCTTCAATCTCAATACAGATGATGGTCGCAGTAGAGTCCGTATTTATTACAGGTGGTGTTTAATATTGAATAAAATGTGGAAATCGGTTAGCTGTAGGTAGATTTACCTTGCAGAGATATTGATAGCATGTCTGCCATTATTTTGTCAAGCAAACTTGGAAATGAAACAAAATTAAAATTACTCAGAGTATTTATACTCTTCAAGGCAGGAATGGTTACAGCGCATAAATTTAACTGAATATTTAAATTACAAATATTACTGCCTTTGTTTTTCTTGACAGAAACCTTCTTTTNACAGCGCATAAATTTAACTGAATATTTAAATTACAAATATTACTGCCTTTGTTTTTCTTGACAGAAACCTTCTTTTTAAATCCTTAATAATTCAAACAGTCCACCAATTGCATTAAACAGTTCCAAAGGTAATATCCACAGGAAGCGGCACTNAAAATCCTTAATAATTCAAACAGTCCACCAATTGCATTAAACAGTTCCAAAGGTAATATCCACAGGAAGCGGCACTGCCACGTCGCTTGGGGTCGAGTAACTACGGCGCTCGCATCGTGTGCCGTCACATGGGTGTCATCAATTATGACTTCTGGTCAAGTCTCGTGGTTGTTGAAGCTACAGAGACGGCACAGCGAAATGTCAATGAGGCTCTGCGGCCTCTTCTTATTAAATTCTAGCATAGCATACCCAACAATATAATGCAGCAGGATGACGTTCGTTCCAACGCAGCTCGAATCACCCAACAGGCCTCTATATATGTGGACACCACACCTTGGCCTGCCAGGTCTCCATATTTGTCCCATGCACATAGCGTATGATGGGGCGACGTTTGTGCCACTGTCAACCACCTGCCCAAACACTCGTTGATCTACGTGTGCAGTTGCAGAAAGCATAGTTGTATGTGCCTCAGGACACCGCTCACCACTTGCTTGATGGACTGCCCAATCGCAACGCTGCCTGCATAGTCGCGAGAGGAGACTCTACCACATGTTGGACATGTACTTTGCAGATGCTAAACAACGTGCCCTCTGTGCGTGAAAGACTTATCTCTTCTCATTTGNCACATGTTGGACATGTACTTTGCAGATGCTAAACAACGTGCCCTCTGTGCGTGAAAGACTTATCTCTTCTCATTTGAATTATCACCAATCAAAGTGTGCTGGTTGAACAAGTCTCACTTAAGGAAAGAGGGTGTAGCGATTTCCATGTCGAGTAGTATAATTTAACTCCCTTATTGTTTATTTCAGTATATTCTGAAAAATAAACTGTTTAGTAGCCATTCAGAAGTAGCGGTCCAAGGATATAATGAATAAAGAGTAATGTGACAGGGAAGAATATTCAAGGGAAGAGTGAGTAAGCTGTTTTAGTGGGGGTATAAATTTAATGAAAGTCTTCGTATGACTTCCGAAAAACATGAAGGCTTGCTTGCAGACTTGATCCCTTGTTCACATCTGAAATTATAATAAATTATGCTTTTTAACAGCGAAAATTAATCTGTAGGTTGGAATTCGCTGGCTTGGTACTGGATATCAGTATCGTGCAATACGCGTCAAGTTTCTAAGGAATCAGTTTGCCATGAAATAAAGGAAGTTGTTAAAGCATTACGTATTTTGAGGCCTCTTGACATTAAGGACTGGCTTAAAAACATGGATCGCATTACAACACATTTTCACACAAAAGCTGGAATGCTTAATGTTTGTGCCGTTGCGAATGGAACTCTAGTGAATATTGCTGCCGCCAATCAACACGGAAAGCAGTTTGTTCACAGACGTGGGAATCATTCCATTAAATACATAGTCGTCTGTGGTACAGGTCTAATGCGTTATTATGCCTCTGCTAGCTTGGCCGGGTACGGCACGTGAAGTACATGTTCTAGGAAACAGCAATTTATGTTTCCGCATGGACGAAGGATGGCTTCTTTTTGAAAATACAGCAATATTGACTGATTCTGCTTATATCCTGTGAAAGATTGGTTCATTCCTTCTGCAAGAAACAATATTGAACAACCAGCTGTGCGTCGCTTCAACGGGGCACATCAACTGACACNACGGGGCACATAAACTGACACACAGAATAATATGAAAATGCGATTGAATTCTAGTCTTGAAAGACAAATTACTTTGCCTTAAATAACTTTAAGTGAATTCCTCTTCTCAGGAGGTATTTTCCCTTGCTGTGTCACAATGGAATAAATACCATATAAATACACGGGGCGTGAAATAGTTAAAACACAAGTCGACCTTGGCTCGAAAAAATCAAATGAAACGAATCATAAGTTTACTTTTCTTTAATATCATTAACTAAAAATAAATATATCTCACATTACATTTTCTTGTTACCCCACAATAAACAAAACAAAAGACAGCCACCGTGTTATTTTTTACATTAAAAGTATATGCGACTTATTTTAAAATACTCGCATCTATGTTTGTTGATATTATTGTCCATAACAGAAACATCATGTGGGTTGTTAGACAAGTTTTGGACTGCGAATAGAGAGGTTATAGTGATGTACACGTACCGAGTTTGAATACTAACCCAAGTTTAGAATAATTTTTAACGATGTTTGTATATCATTTTATGTCTGTTTTTAAGCAATCTCTAAAGGTGAGGTATCGTGTAGGGATCTGAGTTAAAGACTCGAAACTATAAAAAGTAATATTAATTCTGTTTCAGACTTAGAAAATTCCGGTAGTCTTTCCCCCAGATTTCAAATGTTGTATTGTTATTATTGTTTAAAGAACGAAAGCTGAAGTGTAAACGCATGTTTCAGGCTTTGAATATAGACATCAGAGTGAGATAAAATAATCGCTGCTCGATTATTTGTTTCGAGTTTTGGAACCTTTAAGCGATTATCGTATGTGACGATCTGTCTGAGCAAGTGCTCGTACGACCTGATACAAAATTTTAAGCAATTCGTTAGGGAGAAGCATGACATATCGTCCTGAGTTCGAAAACTGTAACATAAAAAAATAATAATTTAATTTATTGCTTAGTTAGAAAAATATGTGACGTCGTATTAAATGTATAATGTTTAATTAGCGCCAACACAAACGTTTATATTCATTAGACACACGTCAATTAGGAATTATTAGCGTATACCAGTACTGCTGCTTCTAGCAATTTCGCTACGTCACGTGAGCCACACATCAATCAGTCATTTTCCTAATTGGAAAGCAAATTTTCACCCATGATGTATGACAGAACAAACGATTGGCAGAAATAATAAACTAATGAGGACTTTGATTGTGAACCATTTGTGCTATATAGCAGACTCACTTCATGGCACAGAGCAAACATACAGCAGCGCAGTGAGACTTGGTCCATGATACTCTCTCCTTCAGCTGCCAGAAACGATCCACTCACATGATTTCATTTTTGTGAAGTATAAACAATCAATAGTCTATTCGCGGTTTCTTCACACTTTTTGAATCAAACCTTTGAAAAATATTTCCTTAAATATATCATGTGTCACAAGCGTTTTATAATTATATTACTGAATTTTTAACTATACTATATATAAATTATAATTNTAAATATATCATGTGTCACAAGCGTTTTATAATTATATTACTGAATTTTTAACTATACTATATATAAATTATAATTCTTCATTTATAATTAGAATGAATAAAAACAGTGAGAAAAAAAGGTGTGTTCGTAATGCCTAGTAAGAAATAGTTATTATGCAAAATATTATTACACTGAACGCGCACGAATGCGGTGCGTTGTCCCATTGGTGTAATTTTCTAGACTCGGCTAAGCTTTGTTTGCATGAGGCGGAGGAATATCCTGGAAGCAAAACTCAAGCAACGCTTCAGAAAAGTTTGAATTAACCATGAATGTACTAATTTCGGTTAGGTTCACTCGCACACCATTTTGGGTACACACCTGAATTACATTTTTTTATTCGTTGAGTGGATCGGCTTTGCAGGATATCGCATTATCTTACTCAAAACTCTATTTAGCATGTAAAATAATGCACTTGAACTAACTTATTTATCACTTTCTGTGCAAGTTCGTATGTCGAAGAATAAGAAAACGAAGCAAAACAAAATCTGTATTTGTTTTTACTGACATGCCAGACAAAGANTGTTCGTATGTCGAAGAATAAGAAAACGAAGCAAAACAAAATCTGTATTTGTTTTTACTGACATGCCAGACAAAGACCTGCAGGACAAAACATTTCCAACGTGGGCTGCATTAATCCATGAGTTAGTGAGTGAAGAGATTTGGGAGGCTCTTAACAACGAGGTCTTGAGAGCCGATGAGGGTGACTGAGGTGAGTATGGAGCAGCNGTGAAGAGATTTGGGAGGCTCTTAACAACGAGGTCTTGAGAGCCGATGAGGGTGACTGAGGTGAGTATGGAGCAGCGCCGGAATGAAGAAGCGGGGGAAACGGGAGATCTGCGAGAAAACACGCCGACCAGCGGCATCGTCCGGCACGATTCNGCCGGAATGAAGAAGCGGGGGAAACGGGAGATCTGCGAGAAAACACGCCGACCAGCGGCATCGTCCGGCACGATTCCCACTTGCGAAAATCTGGGAGTGGCCCGGTGACGGATTGAACCCGGTTCGCCTCGGCGGGAGGCGAGCATGCTAACCGCTCAGCCACCGTGGACCAATAGTCCATGAAAGTCCATCGACTGGATCGTCACGTTGTGCACTCCTGGGGTCCCGGGTACCGAATATCTGGGAGAGAGATTCTTACGTTGGTAACACTGCAGGAAGTGCAGAGGCGAGGGATTATCGCGGGGTGCTGCCGCCGCCTCCTCTGTCTTCATTCCACAGCTGCTCAATACTCATCTCACACACTCTCTCATCCACGCGGACGCTGCCTCAGATGGAAGATAAGTGCTGCTGTTATACTGTCACAGTCGACTTACACTACCAGGCCTTTTGTGTTCGTGGATGCCACGGCGTTCATCCGGACCACCCGTGCGCGGGTTGGAGTTCTGGGAAAATCATATGTTTTACGCCGTTCTAAGATACATATCAATGGTAATTTACCATTAAAGCCACACCACCCTTACCCATGTATGTTTTGAGGCCTAAGTAAGGACTGCAACACGCAGAGAACTGCGCTGTTGTCCCATAGCCGACGTTGCGTGAGGGTGACGGGTGCAGGAGCTCGCAAAATGTTTATCTCATCTTTATTATTAGAATGACGTGACTCCCCTGGGGAACCAGGTACATGGCGAATGACAGCAGGAATTCGTTATCGCGCTTCTGATCCTGCAAAGAACTTGATATCAGGTGCGCAGAGTTTATCTTATATGTTCCCCTCCTCCGACAGTTTTATCGCAAAGTCTGACTAGCCCAGGTGTCCAACTATCTGAATTTGTCATGTTAAAATTACCAAGTAGTGCTATTGTAATTTTAGCTTTTTTCCCCAGAAAAAAAATTATTTGTAAACAAGACCATAAGGCACAGAGGTGACACACAATGTAAAACGTGTAGAGTATTATTTCTCCTTATTTGATGTGTTAAGTGGTTATGAAAGCAAATTGTGGCACTAAAATCTCTTTAAAATTATAAATGCAAACCAATAATAAAAAATTGTTGTCTTTTATTATTTTAAATACCGTTCGTATACATACGTATAAAATGAAACATTTTAACCCACGAGTTTTATAAGATCGTAAAATCCCGTCAAATAAGCATTATNTATACATACGTATAAAATGAAACATTTTAACCCACGAGTTTTATAAGATCGTAAAATCCCGTCAAATAAGCATTATGTCAATACAAACGAAGAATAGTACCTGATGTAATAAATATTTTCTGTATGGTTGGAGAGAGCTGAAATATTTTTTAATATTCATAAACAATAAAAAAAAGTTGGTTTTTAGTAAATTTTTTAAAGCAATTTTTTTATATCTAACCGATAATAGAATATTATATTATTAACGATTTTACACATTTTTTAAAAATTTCTCATAGTAAAAAGTAAAAGAAGTTGACAAACTTATTGTTTTATTGCCAATTTAAGGTGATATAAAAATAAAATTTAACGATACAATAATTTTTTTAAGAATATAATAATATTTTCTGACAGTTAGCTAAGATGGTTAGTAAAAGCTCGTTAATTTGTTTGGAATTTGTTACTGTCAATGCACATATATTCAATTATTCAGTTTTATATGTTATTCTGAGTAAAAACTATGTAGACTTTTGTGAATTATTAAAATGTTAACGTTTCTCTTTCCGATCTATTTTAATTTAATAGATTGTACCCGTATGTAGAAATTTAACATGTTGCAGAATTTTTGCTTGAGTAAATATTATAGTTTCATAATGCACTTTACTTACATTTTGTTAATTTTGAAAATTTACTCTTAATTATCATAATGCAAAAATTTTGTCGAAATAAATTTTTATATTTAAAAAATTTGAATTTAATTTCAATTTTTTAAAAATAATAATAAATTTTTTTTTCTTGTTAGGTGATGCAAGACATATTGGTAAATTATTTTGCCAATTTTCGTTAATTTATTAATTATGTAATGTGAAGCTAATGACGAATGTAAACAAGAAAATGGCAAATAACAGTTGCGATGATGACGCAACAAAGTAGAATAGAATAAGTACCACTAAACCAATTTCGGTCAAATAAAATTTANGGATGTAGTTGGGGATGTAGTTGGGGTTGTAGTGGGGGATGTAGTTGGGGATGTAGTTGGGGATGTAGTGGGGGATGTAGTGGTGGATGTAGCTGTGGCTTGTTAATTGTTTGTATGTGTTTAATAATTTTTTTCGTCTCAAATAAATGTTTGTTAGTCTTGAAGTGTGAACTGAAGTCGCATAACCAGTTTGAGATATGTTTCTGATAAGCTACTGCTGCGGCAGATGTCTCCAAGGCGTTTGCTTGCAGCGGCGAGGCTCACTATTACAATCACGTCCAAGCTATAAACAATGCTANCGTGTGTGCCGTATTACATTTTATTACGCAAACAGCCCCCTTCTCCAGATACAGGTTAATCTACTTTTTTTTAAGCGGGAGCGTTTGTAAACAATATTTTTAAAATTTACAGAGTCAAAGCGGCATGATAATGCTACATTTATTTCACATTTAAATGAAATTTAATTTCAGTCAACGTAGTCGTTGTTTTCTTTTACTAATGTCTTTGCATCGTGATCAACGTAGAAATCGCAAGAATACATATCGTTCTTAAACTCAGTTCTCTCACAATCAACAAAAATTAAACATTTGAATTAAACATAATGCGTGAGTTTTTTTTCAACGCCTCCCCAGTTACATCCTAAAAGCCTTTGTAATATAGACAAGAAAATATATAGACCCGTTGAATGAAATTATGACCTAGGGATAACCTGATGACACATCCAGTTGAAAAGGACGAATATTATTATTTAGTTTCGGTGTTTGTGCAACTGGTGTATCAAAAGGCACCCTCTTTTAATGACAAAAGGATGTGCTTTGTTGCAAACGAATAGTGCTATTTAATAATAACGGTAATTGTTAACATGCTATCAGTTAAATTAAAGTGACTAGCGTTCTTCGACATTTACAGAGTTTTAAGTAATAAATGAGTAGGTTGGAAATGATGTGAAGTAGCAATGTTTTACACACAATACCAACCACACTTGCAATCTCCAGTATGAAAAGATGAAAACTGCCTTGACAGAACATATAAAAAAAAAAGGAAACTTTCTAACCATTTTTTTTTACAAATTTGTTATGCCACGACTGCCAATTTTATATTAGTAAACCATGATAATGGGAATTATGTAGCAAACAATGTAGCAGCTAGAGCGTTGAAATGATAAGTATTGCTACAGGCGGCCACTCTGAGCGTGCGAGGCTAGGGTGATTTATGGACGCGCGTGCGCTATCAGTTGCAACCGGAGACGCAGCGGCTTTTCACAAAGGGATGTTTACAAAGCGTGCCTGTTATGCCTCAGGGCACACGTGCCGCTCCCGACCTTGGGTATCGAGTGTCTTTGAGACATATGCAGAATGCCCTGGATTGCTCACCTCGATTCTCTCAACTAGACTCGGGGTGCGATTGACCTTCCAGGTCAAGGCCAGCGGCTATAAAAAGCACGCCGTGCCTCCTAACCGGTAGTTGTTGAATAGATGAGTGACTGAAGTTTTAAAGATTGACGACGAGCGAGAGAAAAGAGCTGCGAGAGAAGTGACCAGCGGGAGGAAACCNGAGTGACTGAAGTTTTAAAGATTGACGACGAGCGAGAGAAAAGAGCTGCGAGAGAAGTGACCAGCGGGAGGAAACCCTGCGACTGCGAGCATCGGCACAGTGAAGAGTGCGACCGCAGGCTGGACAATTGGACTGGATGCGTGAGTGAAAGACGTTACAGATGATGGCAACAGACAGTCAGAAAGTGTGTTAATGATGAGTATGAGTTAATTGACTATAACCAAACAGAGACATTAAGAAGGACGTTAATTATAATTGAAATATGCATAAAATATTGCGCTCAATGAAAAATAAAAATAGTTATAATGGAGATGGATAGATTAATGCTGTAAATAATAGCTGTGTGAGTAAATTAAAAATCAAATTTAGTTATTTTATTTTTATTAAGATCTCCATCTCTCACGAACTCAGACTCGCCTCTCAGGCGTCCGTGTAACAATGTGGTGGCTTGTCGCAGAGTCGTGGGATACATGTGGTTCAAAGTTATTAGAGGGTAGTAATTTATCTCATAATGTATCAGATAAAGCACACAGGCATACACAAACAGGGAATCAAACGCCACCGTAAAAAAAAACTGTCATCCAGAAATAATTTTTTTTAGGGAATTATGAGATAGTTGTAAGATACGCAAAAGGGCCGCGTGTATTTCACTGTAACAGTAATCCCCCTATTCTCCACCCGTGTGGAGATAACAAGTTGTGATCTCTTTCTTATAAGCCTCGGTGACATGAATGTCTTAAGAAGCAAGATAACACGAGATAACACGGAGAGGTGGCGTGACGGCGAAACCAGGGAGCCAGGCAGATATACTGCCTCTGCTGTTCGTACGGAGACGTGTGTGGCCAGAGGAACTTGAACTGCTCAGGTAAGTCACGAGCGTATAGGCTGTTCACGCCAAGCTGAGAACTTTTGAAGCCTTACCGTAGTTACTTTGCCCTTTCAGCCATGTCTTACTTATCATCTAACCACCTTTTAAAATACATATATCCATGTAAGTAATAAACACAGTGCATATATTCCACCGCACTCGGAAACTTACGTCAAAGGTTAAAATAAAATATATTTATCGACCATTATTGCAAATGAGAGAGAGTTTAAAAGTACTCACTTTACCGTGAATTACCTATATAAGCTGATGCACAGCTGTTGAATATAAGCAGTGGGAGCCTCATGACCTCGCATTATTGTTTGAGAACTGGCTTAACTTAAAACTGTTGTATATTTATTTTCTTTGTGGGATTTGACTCCAGCACTATTAGTTCAATAGCGACACTTGCTCAAGAAACGAATTCCACGGGGTAAAAAAATTATTCTAACATAAATAGTGGTAGCTAGTAAACTATTAACTGTTTCTCGAGTTTGCAAAGGAACGTGACGCCAAGACTAATGTTACCNACTGGCTTAACTTAAAACTGTTGTATATTTATTTTCTTTGTGGGATTTGACTCCAGCACTATTAGTTCAATAGCGAAACTTGCTCAAGAAACGAATTCCACGGGGTAAAAAAATTATTCTAACAGAAATAGTGGTAGCTAGTAAACTATTAACTGTTTCTCGAGTTTGCAAAGGAACGTGACGCCAAGACTAATGTTACCNTAAATAGTGGTAGCTAGTAAACTATTAACTGTTTCTCGAGTTTGCAAAGGAACGTGACGCCAAGACTAATGTTACCTATTTTCAGAAAGGTAGACTAATAAAGGGCAACGCCAACTATTAACTACTAATTTTTAACGAGAGCGTTTGATTATAAAAATGTCTGGAACAGCGTAAGGATGAGGCGTGTACAGTAACCCATCATGTTCCTTTACAATACTGTGTTTGAGAGGCCGTTGTGCTTCTGTAGTCGGACCACTCGCATCCGACCATGGCAAACAAGGTTCTGTTCCCGGCGGGCTCAAATATAGATTTTCGCGTAGGGAAAACGCGATGGTAGGTTTCCTCGGGGCACTCCAGTTTCCCCCACCGTTGCATTCGGTCACTGCTCCATCAAGAGCTGCTCAGATCACATCCAGTCCTCATTCTCATTGTGGTAGCCTTCCAGACAACAATCAGTCTGACGATGAGCGTTAATTAACACCGCTGGAAACATTACACGTGCTGGCAACGAGTAGAAGCGTATCAAGAGTCTGCATAAGTACCTATGTCACAAGCGTAATCAGAACTGAGTTTAGCATCCGTGTTCAATATGCTGGCGGTCAATATATCTGCAAGGAAGCATGCGTGACCCAGGCACCCAACGAAATGCTGCAATGCAAAGTAGTACAATCCATTGGCGTAAAGTAGATGGGTGGCTGGTCATTTTAATAGGCACTGCCATCAAAAAATTTTTTTATTGCTTACATCAATCCCAGGAGCTACTGGAACAATTACCATCAAATGTGATGGAACATTCCTTTCCTTAAACACTTTCCTCGAACATACTTTTGAGTTCCTCATCAGAAGTACTTGCAGATATGTGCTATGAAAGTAGGCTAGTAAGTTACATTGGCATTTTTTAAATGTTCGGTTTTAGTTAACATGGATATGATGGTGAAAATTCTAAAGAAATATCTTTAAATGATGGACGTTTTTCAAGCACTGCACTTATATAGCGAGGAGGCGGAATAGGCCATCTAAATGCAACTGCAACAAGGCCGGGATTTAAACATGAATTCGTTACCCAAACAGCTCGAAGACCAATTAATTCTGACAATCCCATCACCTATAGCAACTCTGAGCAACGAGCATTACTGTAAGACAAAACGCTCAACACATTCCATCAGGTATGTCACACTTGTTTCCAATAAATGACGGTTATTTGCAAGCCTGCTTTGTCTTACACAAGTGTTTGAGTGGAAAAAACGCGCATTGTTAACGTTAAGTAATGTGAAGCGTGCATTGTTAACGTTAAGTAATGTGAAGCGTGCATTCTTAACGTTAAGTAATGCGAAGCGTGCATTGTTAACGTTAAGTAATGCAAAGCGGTTGGAAAATTCCACGAATTCANCTTAACGTTAAGTAATGCGAAGCGTGCATTGTTAACGTTAAGTAATGCAAAGCGGTTGGAAAATTCCACGAATTCATTTTAGGACAAGCTAGTCTTCCAACACATGTATCTTTCTATTAGGCCGACAAATGGACCATAGTCATACAGACACACACATGTGATAAATGAGCCAATAACAGACCTGCAAGGAGACAAGGCCCGAATCATGCACCATCTGGTATAAAGCAAAAATGGCTATCCGCTGAAGCAACAGCTAATGAAAAAGCAACCGAGACTCTACAATGTATAGGCCGGCGGAGTCCACCCTACAAGTAATCAAAATAACAACATTTCCCCGTCCCCAGTAATGTGTAAGTTCGCCATCAACGCATATTGACACGATTACTGAGGGCCGCATATAAAATTTCGTCAGTGAATTACAATCGCGCCATTTCATTTACATTACACGAGAACTTGATAAATTAAAATAAATATTCTTANATTCGTCAGTGAATTACAATCGCGCCATTTCATTTACATTACACGAGAACTTGATAAATTAAAATAAATATTCTTAAATGTTGTTAGTAATTTATTATTTATATTGATCTGTACCATGAATATCGTTATTGTCTCTCATGTAGTCCCAGGGCTGTAATGGGCAAGACTAGGTTATTTTTTTGGGATTGTCATAGCAGAAAAGCAACGAAAATTTTTCCATGGCTTCAGCTTTGTAAAGATTTGTTCCATAAGTGGTCAAACTTTATTCTGACGTTTCTTCTGGCAGATTAAAGTTGTACTGTTCTGACAACGAGGAATTAAATCAAAATGTTACGAAACACATTTATTAGAGAACTTTTGTGTGATATGTGCCATTTAAATATGTCATAATTCAAAATTAATTAAAATATGATTTATTGCAGTTTTGATTTAAATAGATAAACAGGTCATTTTGGGTGAATNCATAATTCAAAATTAATTAAAATATGATTTATTGCAGTTTTGATTTAAATAGATAAACAGGTCATTTTGGGTGAATCGATTTGTTCAAATTATTTAAGGCTACAATATGTATAATTTTGTAGTATATAAAATTTTTAGTGTTTTTTTTACATACTTATTTTGAAGTAGTATTGAGTGGTCTGCACTGTACTTTGGTAGCGGAGTTGAAACAACATATTACTCAGCATTTCTCAAATGGTTGATCTCTGCACTTGTTTTGGCTTTGTTGCAGACGCTGTACAAAGGCGACAGCACAATGAGTATCATATTCAGCTCCACACTTACCGAGATCGCGGTAGCTGTGGCGACATGCCTCGTCGCACTGTATGTGTACTTCACCCGCTCCTTCAAGTACTGGGACAAACGAGGTGTCCACTACATGCAGCCCACGGTGATAGTAGGGAACATCGGCAGAGTGGTTATGCAGAAGGAAACCATGGCGCAGTACCTCAAGAAGGTTTACGACAGCAACCCCGACAAGCCTGTCGTCGGACTCTATGCCTTCAAGAAGCCCATCCTCATGATCCGTAGCCTGGATCTAGTGAAGAATGTCTTGGTGAAGGACGCAGGCTACTTCCTAGACAGATCCATTGGGGCTCCTGCTACAGAGGAGAACCCCGACTTGATGTCCAGAAGCCTTTTCATGCTGAAGGGCAAGAAGTGGAGGCACATGAGGGTAAAGCTCACCCCCACCTTCACTTCTGGGAAGATTAAGAAGATGTTTTATCTGATCAACGAGTGTGGCAAGGAGTTACTGAATTGCATCGACCAGGATATGTCAAAAAGTAATTACAAAAGGCTATAACAGTAAGCACATTCGCTTAGAAGTAACTAGTTCAAGCCTAGGCTCTGAAGAGCCTAGATGTTTCCGGATAGAAACTTTCATGTTGGGAGTGCGGCCAACATTATTCTGGTGTGGCTGCTTCCTCCGATCACTCCCCTCATCATCATCATCCCACTTTTGCTCTAGTCTCAAATGTCACCTCTTCAGTTATTCAGTCTGGCTGGAACTAAACACATGCCCTTTGAGTTCGGCAGTTGTCAGCAGTCATCACACCTCGCTGTTAAGAGCTGCCCAAACCTCGTTACTCGCTAGTCATCAGCAGCGCCATCTTATCTCGTTCGTGAGGATTTGGGCGTGGACGTTATTTTACCTTATGTTATTATGTCGAACGCTTAATAAAATTGCTTGCTGATAAATTAAAGTAGGGTAGGAGCCGCAATCTCGTGGACCACAAACGGCAATGGGCACTTACCACGCACAGAGAGTTCTGGGTAGCTATTGGTCATGCCAGACTAGGAGCTGTCTGTACGGAAATTATGATCTTAATAGATGGTAGGTCATCACACACCCAACTTAGCTCTAGAAGAGCCTTGTGAGTGATATTAAAGGTCCTGAAGTGAAGTCAAAACATTTTAGCTAGAAGAAGGTTAGGTACAAATTATTTTAATGTTCTTTTGACAAAGATCGGCTGTTATTTAGTATAAACGTAGAAGACCAACTTAATTTATAACATTGTGTAATTAATTAGGTGTGTGTATGCGCATATATACACACACATCAATACAAAGAAAATGCACAGAAATCTCGTAAATATATGTTTTTAGCATTACAATGTTGCCCCTCTGAGCATTAGTAACTTATTTCTACACAATGAGCAGAATATGGTTTTCAAGAAGTAATACATCATCCACAATACGGTTCATAGCGCGCTATATATAGCAATTGGCGGATGTTTTGGTACAAGAATGGGACAACATTCTGTTGGAAACTATTCAGACACTCTACGAATCTATTCCGCGGAGAATTGCAGCTGTTCTAAAAGCAAATGGTGGCCCAACACCTTATTAATAAATAAATATTGTGAATACGTCAGGTGTTCGTATTATTTTGTCCATCCCCTGTATGTGTATAGGGATTTTGTGTTACTATTGGTCCAAAGAATCTATGTATGGAATTTAATCACTGAGTTTCCGAACATTTTGTATACATATGATGGTACGGAATACCTAAACGACACATTTTCGAAGTATGTTTCCCATTAAAGTTTGGACACAGTTAGGAAATGTCATGATATAGAATAAATAAAAGCATCCAGCTACTGTATTACTTTCTTTCAAAATTGTACTTCTATCGCTTATTTTATAACCACTAATTCACTTATTAATTGTTCCAAAGACAGTTCCCATTCAATTAGATATGTTCACTCTGCCCCATATTCACTCTACAGTTTAAACTTCTGAACGCAGAAATTATTTCTGCGGTTTATGTTCGAGTTTTGTACGCGCAACAGTAAAAATGGTTGTACTTGTAACAAATTCACGTCCGATACAATTGCACAGATTTATTTGATCGACGCAAGAATAAAGTGACAGGGTCAATGACAATGCTTATTTTACATTGGCAGAAGAATATAAATGGCCAGAAATGTAGATCAACAGCTGGTATTTCAAGAATCTTCAGTTAACCCAATTTCTGTTCTATGAGTTAACAATGAACAAACAATAGTTAACCTACACTCTACCATTGCCTATGCAAATGAGGGAAAGAAAAAATATCAGGAGTTAAAAGATGGTTAAAATTGTTTTGTGGGCAATAATTTATCAATTACTTAGAACTGTACTATAACAACTATTTTTATAAATTGGTTTATGGATAGGAAAGGTTTAATTATTTGGACTGATTTAATTATGAATATGAATCAAATAGTACATTATTGAGAGTGAATTTGATATTCAGTTTAAGAAGTAAACCAACCTACTAGAAAATGTCCGTCAGTCTATAAGTGCCTACCTCAGGCCTAATGGTGGTATTCAATTCACCAAATCTGCAACATATCTGATAAAATTGTCTTCATAAAATCTAAAACTGAACCTTTTCTTTGACACCAATAGTTAGTCTATCTTATATCTAGTGACTGGGAATATAGTTGTTCTAATGACTGCTGTCTCTCACCAGGTAAATCTGTCCTCGTGAAGGAGACTGTGGCCAGATATTCCACGGACGTCATCGCTTCATGTGCCTTCGGAGTGAATGCCAATGCCCTCGCCGACCCGGAGAGTGTATTCCGCACGACCATGAGGCAGGTGTTTGAGTTTAAAGGCCTCCGGAAGTTGACTGTCCTGTTCGCTCTAGTAGCACCTCGGCTAGGGCGATTTATTCCCCGGTCAAAAGACGCCGACAGTGACGTGAACGCCTTTGTCCGGAATACGTTCTGGGACGTCGTGAACCACCGCAAGAAGAACGGAATAGTGCGCAAGGACTTCGTGGACATCCTGATGCAGATGAAGAACGAGGGCGAAGTGCGAGCTGAAGATGCCAAAGAGTTAGAGGAAATAAAGCATGACAGCAGATACATGGATTCGTCTTCCACCAAAACTGACAAGACAGATATCAGTGAGTACTAATTTTACTAGCAAAGTAGGTGCCTTACTCGCCGGAACAACTTTCTTTTGGTACGATAACTGTAGGATTTCATAGTTTAGAAGCAATTCTGCTTTTTCCATTTGGTTCTTTATAGTACTTTGACAGTGTTTCACTCTTAAGGGGAATTGTCCGGAGTATTTTGATAAGATCACCTTTTTCGTCTACCTAAAATAAGCTTGGCCACTAAATAATAGGTTAAACCCAAAAATGTTACTCCATATATTTAGTATCTGATGTTAAGATAAATATTAACACTACTTAATAGAAATACCTCTCCACCCTGTATGGTACAGGTTTTAAAAATTCACTCTTTAAAGTTTTTTCCTACTTTTACAGTATTAACCATTCAAAAGCCAAAATAGAAAAAGTGAATGTTTTGATTTCTTTGTAATAAAAAGCAATGAATTGCTATAATCGCTAATGCTCTGTCTGTTAATGTGTGTTGCAGAACTGGTCGACGATGACTTCGTGGCACAAGCCTTTATTTTCATCCTAGCTGGTTTCGAAACGTCTTCCTCAGTCATAACTTTCGCTCTGTACGAGCTGGCAGTAAACCCTGACATTCAAGACAAGTTGAGGCGAGAGATACAAACAGTCCTCGACAAACACAACTCTCAAGTCACATACGATTCCATAGCAGATATGGCTTACCTGGAGATGGTCATGTCGGGTGAGATTATTTTGAATATATAAGTACATGCATGTTTCAATCTATGTGATGGACAGGTTATTTGTATCGTTCCGTTCAATACAAAACTAGGATTTTAATCTAATTATAAATGTCAACATAATAATACGGGGCAAATCTGTTTTAATATGCTCTTGTGCGCAAGTTAGCAGTGTTTAAACATAGTTATGTAGGAAATCTGTTTATTATGTCATTTTACTTGCTGTCACTTGTACTGCAGTTCGAAAACTGAGTGTAGTTTAGCTTGCAGAGGCATTGTTTTGGTTAAGTACGAATAGTATTTAGTATGTAGGTTTAAGTGTGCCATAGACACCTGTCAGTATATTACATTAATGTGGTATAGTAAAATGACATATTTGAAGGTGTGATGCCTTCCATACTGCGTTTTAAGATAATAAGATGGCCTCGGTACAGGGTTACTAATCTGAGTGTGGCATTAAACATATTTACATACAGCCACTTTTTCCGCCATGACAGTACTCGAGAAACATAAATCATTTAACAACATATGGTTTATCACACTTGCACTGCATACATTAACGCTATGCCACTGTGGAAGACACGGTTGCGTATAGGGTCGTAGTTAATTCCTCCAAGCACAGACTATAATGTGCCTTGAAGGTTGAGGGTATTGCAATAATGTAGTCGGTTGCTGTTTCATTTTGAAGGACGAATATATTGTGTGGAGTTTAAATAAGAACTACATACATCAACACTTCCGAGGTGTGGTACTCTAATAATTTTGGCTACTCAGATTAACTGCGGACGACTTCGTGATGGAGGGGGGCTTCTCTGGACAGCGATTGTATACTTAGCTCTGGCTGCTGTTGGCGCTGGTAGGCTGTCAGCTGGGGATGAGCTCCGGTGAGTTGGGCGGCCTTTGGAAAAAGGCCCGCGTATGTAGTCGTCTCCCCGGGACTGCAGTTCGGACTCGTGCTCACGTCTTCTCGCGTTTCCTTGACGCAACTCTTCCTTCGGCGCGGTGATAGTGAACTCTCTCCTCTCTCTCTCTCGTAAAGGGCTTATATGGTCGCCAGCCTCCCCCCTTAAGTGTCGGCATGTGTCTCTATTATTGGGGGAGGGGGTGAGGTGGTGGAAAGCAGAACAATGCCTTTCAAAACACGTGCCCTGGTTCCTGAAGGTTGGGGGGGGAGGTGGCACCTTGCCCCTAGCTACTCTGTCAGCTATTCCTTCGCGGTGCGTGTTTTCTGATTTCCTGCGAAATACACATGATTATTTTGTGATATCTCGGTGCTCAACTGATCTCATGGGCTTGCTAGAGGTGCTCTTGCTTGGCTCTGCGATTTTTCCCGCTTTCCTACGTATGTACGTAGCACTATCGGGTGCTCTGGCGATATGCCAGCTCCTACTCGGCACAACCTTGACACGTGTAACTGCGATCCATTCTGGCTGTTCACCTGCCTCGTGACACGTGTCAACTGGTAGGCGCTCGCGAAGGAGGTCAGCGAGGCTTCTACTCAAAAGGCGTTACACGACAATCCCCCCCGGCTCTTCGAAGCTGAGCCTTCTTCGTGCAAATTTCGGGTTCTGTTGCATCTCTGTCTATAGTGCTCATTCTGTGACTGTCCCTGTAGGGCAGTGCCCTAATTCTCCGCGCCGTTATCGCGTAGCATGACAGATGAGACATCCCTCTCCTGCGACTATTCTTCTTCCTCTTGCCCCTCCCTTCAGATAACTAAGGATGCGGTGCGCCTTGCTGTGGTTCCTATCTAGCTAGCCTCCTGTCTGCAAGAAGGGTCTAACACACTCCGGCTCTGCGCACATCTTGCTGAAGGCAAATTACTTTACAAATTATATCTTATGTTTCAAATACATTGCAGGCTGACCTACTTTTTTTGAACTATCTACACAAACCAACCTAATACCACACCCTCTGAGACTCCTTACAGTACTTACAAACCAATTTACAGGGTTAAACTTTACAAAATGACCTACAGTGATCCATTTGGATCACTACCCTTCTACTTTATTAGTTCTTCTGCGCTTCTGTTTCCTGGTAAGACGGAAACATTTTTGATGTATGCAAACAAACAGTTGGCATAAGGCCTGTGTATTTGCTCAGCTGGCTGCCAGTGTTACGTTTTGGCAACTCTGTTCAAGGGTTCACACTACTTGCTGGCACTCGGCCAGTTTTTACAAAGGTTTTTCCGGCAGGCGGAAGCGACACACACTTAATATCTCACTAATTTACACATGGTATTGTGTTACTGTTACGATGGCTTCACAGGCCGTGGAAAAAATAAAAAGACCCTCTTATCTGACTATTTCTGCCACATCCCTCTTATACAGACGGTGTTGGAAAAACAAAAGTATTGTATATACTGGGAATATACACACCCTATTCTTATCTTAAGTTAGTACACTCAGATACAGGCATCTAGCATTTCTTTTCACCTAGGATGTCCTGCACTTATTTCTCCCTGCACAGATGTGGTTTCTCACACATTGTAAGTTTACACAGATAAACAATTAAAACACTTCGTCGCACTTTTAGTTCCATGGTTAGGTAGTGCCTGCCGTCCTCCCTTTCTCTCACAGCAGGTGACATGAGAAAAACAGGCTTCCCTCTTGTCACACAGAGTCTGTTATTGTTGTAGTCGGCTCGGTTCGCGAGTTCTGTACAGGCGACATTCCCTGTAGAAGCCGGGTTCTTCCCGGGCTCTGCAGATGCGCCAAGGTTGCACACGCCTGGCTTCGATCCCCGTCGGACTAGGGGGCGTGTTTCCCCGCACTGGATCCCTGACAGTGTGCGGGGAAGACGCCTGCGTTGCCATCCTATCGCCCAGCAGCTTTGAAGCTGTCGCCCCGGAACTCGTACCTGGCTCGGCTGCTGGCATCCGGTACTTCCTCACCTGTAGGATTTGGTCTCGGGTTCGTTGCTCGGCTGGTACAGATTCGTCTTGGGGTTGCACCATTTTCCCTGTTACTTCACTCGCGCTTTCTTTCTCTTCCTCGTTTATTTCCGTCCTCCATCCGTCGCTTCGCCCTCCCTTCCTTCGGCTGTATTCCCCCTTTCTCCCACTCGCCTGTTCGCTTTCGCTCGCCTGTCCGCTTTTGCCCACTTCTCCTTCGCTCGTACATTCTTCTCCCTCACTCGCCTGCCGGCTTTCTTCTGTTACGTCTGGCACCTCTTTATTTTCCGGCCGATAAGTGACTGTGGTTTCTAGCTCGTTTATCGGCAGGTGCTTGGGCCCCTGCGCCCTTGAGACACTGCGATAGCGCATAGGGGCAATGGCCGGCTTATCGTTTTGACCCCCTATCCCTGCGCCCTGGCTCACCATTCGGTGACATAGTGACCCACTGCGGGATTCCCCTGGGGTGTCATTTGTAATTCCTGTGGGACTATCGGGGTAGGGTTCGGGTATAGGGCGTATCTGGTTCCGTGACACCTTATGCATATTTCCCCTCTCGTCTTCGGCCCAATATACATTTCCCTGCCTCTCGACTACTATATACGGCCCTCGCCACTTAGGCGCAAATCCCGCACAGAATTTCTCACTAGCTCGGCTTAGGGGATGGTTGCGTATTAATATGTGACTACCCTCAGGCAAGTGGTGTCTGGGGGTCGCTTGTTTGGGGTATTTCCGCCGGATATACCGTTGTTGGTTTCTCTGAGCTGCTCCTGTTCTCCATATAGCCTCTCTTCGTATTTCTTCTGGGGCGGGAAGTTCTGTAGGTTCTGTTTCCCACTGCCATTCTCCAGGTCTGCGGAGATTGTATCCCAGTATTAGGTGGCTGGGAGAAGTTCCAATGGCGTCATTGTGCCGACGTCGCAGTGTATACAGGATCTCAGGTAGCTGTGTGTCCCATTGAGTATGATTCGTCCCCATTCTAATTCTCATATTCTTCTTTAATTCTTGATTCCGGCGTTCGGTAGGGTTGGCCTGTGGGTGGTAAGCTGGAGTCGTCCAGTTTTCCGACCCCCATGTCTCACAGGCTTTTGTCCATTTTACCCCTGTAAACTGGGTTCCATTGTCAGTTAGCACACATTTCGGGTACCCCCATCGTGGAAATACCTCTCGCTCCATTTGCCGGATGATTGTGTTGGCCTCCTGGTTGGGCAACGGGAACGCCTCTGTCCAACTGGAGAAAAGATCGGTCACGACTAGGAGGTATCTCTTTCCTCATTTTGTGCGTGGGTAGGGGCCCATTATATCGACGGCGATGTGTGTCCATGGTGTTTTCGGCCGACAGGGTGTGTATTGTACCTTTGGTGTAGGGTAGGCCTTGTTTTCATAACAAGTCTGACACCTGGCGACGTATGCTCTCACATATCGTATAATTCCTTGCCATGTATATCTGTTGGTCAGGGCCCTTAAGGTCTCGTGAAAACCCGGATGTCCTGCATGGGGGGTGGTCATGGTGGTGTTCACAGATACTGCCTCGTAGCTCGTGGGGGACCCAGATTTTCCATTGATCTGCTTGTGGGTGCGGTCTCACCCAGATTATGCCAACTCTTCCCTGTTANTTATGCCATCTCTTCCCTCGTACTGTTCTGGATACCTCCTCATTAACTCCTGTAATTTGGGGTCGGCCTGCTGTTGGTCTCGTAACAGATTTTTGTTTTCGTGGAACTTTACTAGCTGTAGTTCCACGTCATCCGGCCGTGGGAGTTTTGAGANGGTCTCGTAACAGATTTTTGTTTTCGTGGAACTTTACTAGCTGTAGTTCCACGTCATCCGGCCGTGGGAGTTTTGGGAGAGAGGGGGCAGCATTCGCTCCCAGTCGTCGGTTTCTGTCTCTTTGTTGGGACTCTGTGGTCGATGGGATAAGGCATCGGGCAGCTCGGTGTTCGAGCCTGGACAATGCTCGATGGTGAAGGAGAATTCCATTAACAATAAGGCCCACATACCCAATTTGGCTTTCTCGTCACTCTTGGTTTTCAGCCATGTAAGGGCCTTATTATCCGCCCTGAGAATGAATAGTCGGTCCTCAAGGTAATAGCGGTATTTGCGGACTGCCCAAATAACCACCAAGAACTCCTGCTCNTATTATCCGTCCTGAGAATGAATGGTCGGTCCTCAAGGTAATAGCGGTATTTGCGGACTGCCCAAATAACCACCAAGAACTCCTGCTTATTGCTGTGGTAGCGGCATTGTGTCTCATTTAGCATGGTACTAGCATACGCGATAATTCGTCGCTGGTTCTGTGACTGCTCCTGGTATAGGACAGCGCCCATTCCGGCTCCACTTGCGTCGGTCTGTAAAATTAGTGGTAATTCTGGCATAGGCCGGTATAGCATGGTTATGTCGCCATATCGCGCCTTTAATATTCGGAATGCTTCTTCGTGTCTGTCTGTCCACTTCCAGCGAGTTGTTTTGAGTAGGAGTTCATTGAGGGGGGCCATAATAGGGGCGACATCTGCTATAAACNGGGTAATTCTGGCATAGGCCGGTATAGCATGGCTATGTCGCCATATCGCGCCTTTAATATTCGGAATGCTTCTTCGTGTCTGTCTGTCCGCTTCCAGCGAGTTGTTTTGAGTAGGAGTTCATTGAGGGGGGCCATAATAGGGGCGACATCTGCTATAAACTCTCTGAGCCAATTACATAACCACAGAAAACGTTTCAACTGTCTCCTGTTGGTACTCTAGCCTCCTCAATCTCTCTCACTTTCTCGGGCTTTGGATAATTCCCGTCGGGGGTAATTATGTGCCCTAAGTATTCTACTCGGGTATTCCCGAAGTGACACTTCTCCAGTCTGCACGTGAGTCCATGGAGTTCAAAGCGCTCCAGGACTTTTTGCAAGTGCACCTGATGTTCTTCCCAGGTGTGCGAATATACAATTACATCGTCTAGGTATGCTAGGCAAAATTGGCCGCTATAGCCCGTCAAAACTACTGCTGACATCAGTCTTTGGAAAGTAGCGGGTGCATTCTTCAACCCGAAGGGCATTACCCGAAACTGCAGGGTTTCACCTTCTGGGGTTGTAAACGCCGTATATTTCCTGGATCCTGGGTATACCGGGATTTGCCAGTATCCACTGCGCATGTCTAGAGTGGAGAATATACATGCGTCCCCTACGTTGTGGAGCATATTAGCCAGGTTTATAGTTGGGGGTGCTATAGGGTATGTGATATTGTTTAAGGCCTGGTAGTTCACACAAAAGCGAAGTTCTCCATCTTTCTTTGGCACAAGCACCACTCGGGCGTTATATGGTGAGTCAGTTGGCTCCACTATTCCTTGCGATTTCATCTCGGCTGCCTGGTCTAAAATTATTTGCCTGCGGTAGGCGGACGGGTTACCTGGTCGGCAGTATATGGGGCGAGCATCGGTTACGCAGATTTCATGTTGAATGGCCGTGGTCTGATTTAATTTACCGGTATTCTCAAATATGGCTACGTGAGCGTTGAGTATCCGCAATAATGTCCTGAGTTGGTCAGCCTCGAGTTGGTGGTTTACCTCTTCATTACAAATTTCTTGTAATTTTTGTGTGTTTATTGGGGCTTCCCAGTTAATGGCCATCCTATCCTGTTTGCCCAATTATAGGCGCTGTTGTCCACAGTCGATTATGCAATTTTGGCTTGTTAGGCAATGTTGCCTCCGCTAAATGCGGTGCGCAAAAAAAATTCAGTTTGGACTGTTTCTACCTCTGTGGACACTGGCAATGTAATAACTCCGTCTATGGTCAGTCGTGACTCAGACTGGGCCATTTGAATTATTCTGGAGTTTTTCTTTATCTGGCTTTTCTGCTCGGGAGTTAGCAACTGGCTTTTAATGAAATTGCCTGTTGCGGCCGTGCCCAGTACTGCCTTAAGATCCTGGTTATTTATGCGGACTCCTATCCGAGGTGCGTGTGTTCCCGGCCTCAGATCGCNAGATCCTGGTTATTTATGCGGACTCCTATCCGAGGTGCGTGTGTTCCCGGCCTCAGATCGCTTAACGTTAAAATTGTTTCCACCCTTTGAATTATGCCGGGGCTGACGGGCGACTCTGTGTCCCGGCGGCGGCTTTTTCCCGAATCCCTCTTTCCACCCTGACGGTTCCCCTTCCCTATGTCGAGGGTGCCAGCCGTGGTGCCTTTTTCCTTAGCGGCTGCTGGGTGGTTTCTCACTGTGGGACAGTCTCGGTGCAAGTGTCTCTCGGGGCAATACCAACACTTAGGTGGCAAGTATTGTCCTTCTGCGCTTCTAGTGGGTCTGCTATTCTCTGCTGTTCGCGCTGCGTGTATAAGAGGCAGGCGGGTCGGAACGTTTGCTTTCTCCTGTTCTTCGTAATCTAGTTCCGCTTCTATCGCTCTCTGCACCAGCTCCTCTATCCCCGTCGCCCGAGGGTGACGCAGTGCGCTTCTTATCGCTGGTAACATTAACTTGGTAATGATACGCACTCCCTCTACCTCGGTGCTTTCTGGAGCGATACGAGTATACATTTGCGCTTTTCGTCTAATAAAAATCTCTGATTCTTCCTGCCTTTGCTGTTTGTGTGTGTAGAAGTCTGTTCATAAGGCGGTCAGAACTTCTTCTCCTGCGAACTTATTGTTCAGGCGTGTAGCGAACTGCTCCCAGCTCGTCACAAACTCGCCATATTTGTTCCACCAGATAAGGGCCGCGCCTTTTAACTGCTCTCGTGCCTTAAGCACCCACCGTTTATTAGGAATCCCACCGGCCTTGAATTCGTGTTCACTATTATTTATAAAATATACAGGGTCTTCATGAGGCATGCCTGAAAATTCGGGCAGCACTATTTCTTCGAGTATTCTACGTGTCTGTTCTGCGTGGCTAGCGAGGGTTCGGTCCGGGGGTGAAAAGTGTTCCCTTCCTTCTCGGTTTTGGCGCGTCCTTTGCTCCCGGCATTTCCAGCAGTTGTATTGGGTGCCTTCCGTCGGTCGAAATGTCTGGGGCCAACCGATACACTTATTACAATAGTGCTGTGAACAGAGGCTGCACCGGACCCTGTATAGTCCTGTCCCGCTACAAAATGGAGCACTGCATGGCTCTAGTTGGGGAATTTCGTCTTCGCTTCCCCCATCCCTTGTCCTTAGGTTCTCTAGTAGAGTTTCTTCGGCTCTCGCCTCCCTTCCCTCCGGTGTCTTGNAGAGTTTCTTCGGCTCTCGCCTCCCTTCCCTCCGGTGTCTTGCTGATACGCATATCCTCCATACTTTTTGCCCGCCGCCTATAGGAATCCCTATGTTGCCGGCCTAGTACCCTTGCCTCCTATAGTACGAATTGGTCGCTGGGCGTCAAACGGTTTGATGAGACCGCCTTAAGTCTTTGGTTCATCCTGACTAGCTCTGTAATTCGGTATTGTTCAGCCCGACTAGGCGTTACACGACAACATGATACTCGAAAACGTGTTATAAATAATAGCTGTTAAATAATAGGGTTTTCTCGCATTTAGAAACAATTAACAGTTATTTCGTTGGTTAAAATTCTTAAAAACAAATACTGAAAACATACTACCGTACTCACATGTAAATCTGGCCTGGTTGTTTGTAGCACTCACTTTTTTTTTGCATTACGTATTTCGGTATGCTCACTCATGTATTAATAAATTAATGGTGTCTATGCGTGTCACGCACAAACAACACGAAGTGGCGGGGATGATGGTGACGCACAATAGGTAATATGCGCGATACCAAGGCACACAATGAGCTTGAAAGATGGTTAGCCGAGATTAGACATCGATTGAAGTCATAACTTTATACAGAGCTATCAGAAATTGAATCTATAATTAAAACCCAGTTATTCTATGCCTTAAATTGACATTAAATTCTGATGCGTCTTAACTGCCAGCAGGTATTTTGAAACAAAAAACAAGCACGAGTTCCCTACCTGGTTTTAGATTTAGTATTANGGGGATGATGGTGACGCACAATAGGTAATATGCGCGATACCAAGGCACACAATGAGCTTGAAAGATGGTTAGCCGAAATTAGACATCGATTGAAGTCATAACTTTATACAGAGCTATCAGAAATTGAATCTATAATTAAAACCCAGTTATTCTATGCCTTAAATTGACATTAAATTCTGATACGTCTTAACTGCCAGCAGGTATTTTGAAACAAAAAACAAGCACGAGTTCCCTACCTGGTTTTAGATTTAGTATTANGCGTCTTAACTGCCAGCAGGTATTTTGAAACAAAAAACAAGCACGAGTTCCCTACCTGGTTTTAGATTTAGTATTATTTTATTACGTTTTGGCATATCTTCTAGATGTGAGCTTTGTCTAGAGTTTCCCTGACATCTCGTAACTTAGCGTGACTTTTTACATCCATTTCCTGGCAGTTTTAAACTGTAAATATACTTCCGGTCACCCAATATGCACCATGTTATTACATATTTAATATTAACAATACAATAGTTCAATTGACTATTATTAACGCTAGGCGGAGATTTTAAATATTAAGTAATATGCTAAAAGTTGAAATCGCGAATATATTCATTTTTGTTGTCTAGGATTAGCAGATGGCAGTGTTTGCAAAACGCGTATAAGTATTACGTAACTAGTTGTTACACGAAACCTTTATAATGCTTTCCAAATAGCTGTATGCAAACANAAACGCGTATAAGTATTACGTAACTAGTTGTTACACGAAACCTTTATAATGCTTTCCAAATAGCTGTATGCAAACACAAATTCAGTGAAAAACAGGAGAATCCTAATAAATAATAACTAAAGGAAGCAATAAAACGAATAACGAAAAAGCNCACAAATTCAGTGAAAAACAGGAGAATCCTAATAAATAATAACTAAAGGAAGCAATAAAACGAATAACGAAAAAGCTAAAAGAAGAAATAAGGGAATCACATTTGTTTGATTGGTTCCTGAGTCATAAGTGTTGTTATAACTTTACAAAGACTTGATAGCATATGACGTACACCATGGCATGGGATACGAGCATACTGCTAATGTCCCAGTTATCACCAGCAGGAATGTCACCGGTTGTTGGTAGCCTACTGTTTTGGTAACCCATCAGCCGCAAATGCAGTGGAAGTTGAGACATCTTACCTGCCCAAGAACAATTAGCTGCGGAATCCTGTCTGATGTAGCGAACGCAATAATAATAGTAATATTAAAGTAATATCAATAATAAATGCATTTGGAGGGAGAATGAGAGGGCGATGGTACCGCACATGACTCTTTGTAACGAAAGCCAGGCTGAGGTGACGGTCGACTTATTGGAACACAAGCAGTCACCCAACCAATCCCTAACTCTGACGTACGCGATCACGTGGTTCGGAACCTCTGCCCCCTGGATGGGGCGCGGAATCTGACTGCTTGTCGATTTGCTTGCCTCAGCCTAGTAATGAGCTCTAACGAGATATGATAATGTGTTCTCATCTTGGTCCCGCGGAATATGACTGAACTGGCTGATGATACTTGAATTGTTCAGGAATGGCGTCAGTGAAGGCAAGGGCCACAAGGATGATACTCTCATTTATAGAATCAGTCGGACTCCCGAGGGAGGGGCGGGACCTTCAGTGCGTCAAGGCCGGGTGTGCACTCTGCGACATTACTTGGAATACACTTTTGGAGTGTTCGTTACATCTCATAAAACACTAGACTAAATGCTATAGAAGAAGAAAAAAAGTTGGCATTGAAACAGATAAATTACCTCGCTAAACAAGACTCCGAGTATAGTTTGTAGTTTATTTTGTGGAAAACACTACATGATGAAAGAAAGGCCAAGATAAATGAATCAGCAGGGCCTTCCAAACTAAGAAATCGTTGGCTCTGAAGGCNTGTAAGAAATCGTTGGTTCTGAAGGCATCTTCCTTGATTGGTGTCACATTGTATTTATTGTTGTAACAAGCTCTGCGGCACAATGAAATTAATAGCGGCCAAAGTAAAGTTGTGAAATGTGACTACATATTTTCGTTTAGTTTAGTTACCGTCATTATAATAAAATATTTCTCTGCAGCACTTAGTCAATTAAAGCTTATATTTCAACTTCATTGAACACTAACCTTAAAACTAAGAACATTTGTATTTCGTATGCACGGAAGTTTGTTTATTTCTACTGTATTGTATCATAGTAGAAAAATCAGCTCCAGAACTGATAATATTTATATTTCAAACGTAAATAAATTTGTATCTTAGTTATGCATTTTTTTTAAAATGCACACTGAGAAACGAAAATATAAAAAAATGTTTTATTTTTATTATAGAGACAATGCGCAAGTATCCGACAGTACCTCAGCTGGAAAGAAAGTGTCTACAAGACTACAAAATTCCAGGAACTGAGATCGTTGTAGAGAAGGGAACGAGCGTCATGATCCCAGTGTTGGGCATCCACTGGGACCCTGAAATATACCCAGAACCTGAGAAGTTTGACCCTGAAAGGTTCACCCCTGAGAACAAAAGCAAAAGGTCCAACTTTGCACACATTCCGTTCGGCGAGGGACCAAGGATTTGCATTGGTAAGTCATCACATCGCTTTAGGGCGTTTGGCTTCTTTCATCAGTTGATTGTTGTATATTCACGTGAAATACCGATTAGTTTGTACACACGGCAAGGGCGACAACTTTACTACAAAAAACGTTTTTTGATTTAATTGTTATTGCGTAACTAGTTATCAAAGTCTTAATTTTGACGTTATTGCGATGTTGAAATAAGAAAACAAACAAATGTTCAAAACGTAACAATGTAGGCCGAAGATTTATGTCACTAACTATTTCATGATATGTCTATAATTCCTCTACAAATATTGGAAATATATCCTTAGTATGTAAATTTATTTGAAATTGAGCATTATTCCTTATACGAGATTGCATAATATGTTTGATGCTCACCCGTAGTGTTGTTACATTTACCATGTTAATAATGTCGACCCTGTTTCAGTTTAGTAAGAACACATATTTTTCTTACCCCTGTAACACAAATTAATAAAAACTGCGACTTAAACTGCTGATAATGCAAACAAACTTATACAAAATGAATATTTAGATTCTATAAAAGTTGCGAAGTTCAACAAATGTATAAATAGACCACTTAAAATTATAGATTTATAATAATTACCTTTAAGACATCTAAAACCCAGAAAATTTCATTATTCAGAACTATTTCTTGTGTGTTTCACAATCACGACTGTAAAGTTTCTGTAAAAGCAAAAATTATAAAAAAAAAAAAAAAAAAAAAAAATATATATATATATATATATATATGTAAGTAGAGTTGCTAAGCACGAGGCTGTTTTTTTTACATATTCTAATTTAATAAATGCACATGGAAAGTAAACATTGCTTAGTATACTAATTATACATATCTTTGGCTTATTTTAGTTGGCACAGTTAAGGCAGGTGTACATCTTCTTCCATAAAACCACGCATTAAATATACGAATTGTTAACAAATTCAGTTAAGAGATAAACAATGACAATAAATATAGATGATAGAACAGAGACGAGGCAAACTAAGGTGTTAACTTACTTGACGAAGTGCTGGGAAGGTTCATATGAAGTTCCTGCAGCAGCATTAAGCCCACCTACCACATTGCTAGCGCAACGCCACACGCTATCACACACTCTGTCACTCTGTGTATGTACTTGGAGAGAGTACGAATGGTAAAGTGTCTTCCCCACACATCTACGGTAGTGTTCCTACATTTGCTCAGGGAAGCGTCAAATGCGTAGGAAAGTTGCCAACTTTGCATAGCAGCCGCTCTCGACATTACTGTATTTGAAGCCTGATGTGTGGTATTATTTACAAACTATGTATAGGTTAAAATCTAATATTACAGTTCGGGAAGTTCACTATAAATGGTTCTACACTGTACTCTGCCGTATGGGCTTCTATTTTAAAAGTGTACTTCAGTTGAATCAATATATGATTCGTAACCACCCTCTATAATTGCGGATAATGCTCTTTGCGTACGATTTTAACAAAAGTTATTTAATATCTTTCGAGAACAGTGAAATAAATCTACCGGTATAATACGCGCGAGACAACAGGATTGCCGGTAATTCCTGGAAACTTTGTTTTTATCTTCTGGTAAACGAGAGAAATTCTTTCGTAATACGGTACTGTGTTGGTATCTGGTATGAGAAGGACTTTTTGCTGACAGCAAACTAAATAAAACGGCAATATGCGAATGCCGATGGTAATACATAACATGGCTATTGCATACATGTCGCTAGTTGATGTGGTGAAATTGAAGTTACTATCTGAATGGGTAGTGCATACAGTTATGATTTTGCAGTTTTCTCGTTAAAACCTGTGAGGTATTAAAAATAAAATATGATAAGTTAACAATAAACTATTATATTGCCAATTTAAATGCACAGAAGTAGGCAGAACGAGTGCATTTTAGAGAAATAGCTTGATGTCCTTAAATATGTCGCCATTTCGTACATAAAAAACTATGAACTTAATTTTTTTTAAGTAATAGGATGCCTACGTTACTGCAGTGTCTATGATACAATTTAAGTATTTTCTGTCTGTATTTAAGAGGCCAGGTAAAACGCAGGAGTGAAATCATGAAAACATACGTGAGATGACATGTGTTAGAAGCTCGTCTTGTCTGGTAGTCACTGGAGATAGTAATAGTATGTGACTCCTGCCCATAGGTATGCGGTTAGTAATAGAATGTGACTCCTGCCCACAGGTATGCGGTTCGGCCAGATGCAGGTGAAAACGGCCCTGGTCCACATTGTGACATCTTACGAGATCAGGCCCTGCGCTGAAACTCCACCAGCTCCACTCGAGATCAGAACGTCTTCGGGCTCGACTGCTCCCAAGAAAGACATCATTGTAGCATTCGACAAAATCAAGTGAATATCACATCAAGAAACATGTGGTATCGTTCTACACTGTGTAATCTCTTACTGATGCAAATATAGTTGTGTATAACTAAGCTGTTGCTTTGTTTCTATAATAAATTGTATATGTAACTACTAACATTGATATGTTATCACTAGTTACACGCGATTGACTCACTAAGGATGAAGGTGCACTGAACACGAATATGTTATTTACGTATTGTTTAGGGGATTGTGCAATTATATGTGTATTTGTTAACTATTCTGCACAATGCCATTTCATATTCATTAATGATTTGGATTTTAAAACTCAACAACAAGGCAAGGGCTTCATAATCTAATTTAAGTGCACCTCGAGATATTACGCACACAAAAAAAAACGACAAATTTCAGCAAAGAACTTTTATTCATAGAAGAAGTAGCTTATGGTAAATCACTATGTTTATATGGGCCACCATAGTAAGTGNCACATACAAAAAAAAAACGACAAATTTCAGCAAAGAACTTTTATTCATAGAAGAAGTAGCTTATGGTAAATCACTATGTTTATNCAAAAAAAAACGACAAATTTCAGCAAAGAACTTTTATTCATAGAAGAAGTAGCTTATGGTAAATCACTATGTTTATATGGGCCACCATAGTAAGTGGCAAAACCGCAAGTAGTTAAACTGACAAATGTGAATGAGCAAGACAGTCTAGTTTTCACTCATGGTTTTTGTAGTGATATATACGGTAAGTACTCTTGAGGTTCACGGTTATGGAAAAACCCACGGTTCAGTTTTACACTGCATTTATACTGCCCTTCCTCATGCAAACTCCGAAGATAACACCCACCTAAACCCCAGCTACTGCGCTAGTTACAATTAGAACACACTCGAAACTGAATGCTGATATGCATATAAGCGAGGCAGTGTTGGAACTGATAATTCTTCATTTAGCAGTTAATGATTTGCTAGGTTTCTGTTTAGATCCTTTTGGAAGTCTTCTGTTTGGCATTCGTAACACGCAGAAATGTAAAGACAGGAAAAATTGGAATTATATTAAAATCCACTAAACACGTATACGCAAATATATAAAAAAATATCAATACTATACTAATATTTCAAAGTATAATAATCATTATCATAACACTAAACAAAGTTCAACTAATCTTTTGAAACACTAATTTTTATCACAATAAATAATTGTGACGCGTGACGAGTACATAGGGTAGGCAGTGCGCTGTATTCACACCCTGAGAAATATCCTCGGGGGATGTCCCGNGACGCGTGACGAGTACATAGGGTAGGCAGTGCGCTGTATTCACACCCTGAGAAATATCCTCGGGGGATGTCCCGAGATATAAGGATACGCAGGGAAGAACCGAAGCGAGAGAAAAACCAGGAAAGTCCCAAAAATTAGCTGATATAAGCCCTCTACGAAGGAATCAAGGGAACCCCGCCGAGATTAATGCTGACCCAGCTGCCAGGAATCTCCGAGACGCTTGCCGCACCCCTCCCACCACCCTAGTTTGGAATGCTGACCCAGCTGCCAGGAATCTCCGAGACGCTTGCCGCACCCCTCCCACCACCCTAGTTTGGAATGCTGACCCAGCTGCCAGGAATCTCCGAGACGCTTGCCGCACCCCTCCCACCACCCTAGTTTGGAATGCTGACCCAGCTGCCAGGAATCTCCGAGACGCTTGCCGCACCCCTCCCACCACCCTAGTTTGGAATGCTGACCCAGCTGCCAGGAATCTCCGAGACGCTTGCCGCACCCCTCCCACCACCCTAGTTTGGAATGCTGACCCAGCTGCCAGGAATCTCCGAGGCGCTTGCCGCACCCCTCCCACCAGCCTAGTTTGGAATGCGCAATCAGCTGACAAGACACGAAATCCTACATAAAAAAACGGGCTAGGTACACAGGGGCTTTCCCGATTTCTCTCGAGACAAATCTGCTGACAGCCAACTTGAATATAGCGTGAGACTTGTTAAATTCCGGAGCAGCGAAGGAACGAGGTCAGTTGTGGTCCGTCAGTTGTAATCAGTCGTTGATGAGGAGTTGTTTGGCAGCCACGATGCGAGACAGAGAAGGCAGTTAGGGCGAGAGGCAGTCGTATCACTGGGCAGGAGTTCGGAACCGGCTCAGGCAGTCAGTTGTTTGAAGTCAGTTGTTCGGGAGCAATTATCGCCAGCCGAGACGGAAGTTGTTCGGCGGTTCAGCTGCGAGACGAGATAGATGCAGCCGAAATGGGAGTAACCAGTCGTGTGATGAGAACAGTGCCGAGAATATGAGTAAATTCCCGGAGACGAGTGGCAGCCCCAGTCCGAGAGGCGCCATTCCCCGAGAAGGCGTAGTCGTGCGCCATATGGCGACGAGGTGAGCAGTCAGTCAGTCAGTGAGTCAATAGTGATGTCAACAAGGAGATAACCCAGGAACAGCTGAAACTTCATGTGGAAATTCCCGAGACAAACCCAGTAGAAGTGCCGAGAACTTATGAGTTCATTTCCGAAACGTAGTGGCAGTTTCCGCGGTGAGGAATACAGAAACGCGAGCCGGAAGTAGAACGAGGAGGATGCGCTCTCCAACCAGGAACGCCAGCCGGGGTCGCAGGGAAAGTACATGTCACGGGAAACCAATCCCGGACTTCCGAAAGAGTCAGTCAAAGCTGCAGGAAGAAGCCAACTTAGTACAGCACACCAACGAGAGCCAGTCCGAGGGTCTGAACCGGGGCCACTCAACTCACCATGCCTCAGCTACCAACGAAGACAACTCACCAAAAGCCGCAGTCACAGATAAGTAGAGAAACGTCTCCCTTCAACAACCTTCCCCGACACATAGTATTCAGTCCACCAGCCCTTCAGGCCTACGACTAGTAGGGGGGCTCAGTATCGCCAGTGTGTGTAAATACCTATGTGACCTTCTGATCAATAAAATACTGGTGTGTTAAATAACGGAGATTACGAGTATTTGTTTACCCCTAACGCAACAACCACCGGTGCCCTTAGTCTGCACCTACATAATTTAACTAGATGAACTACTGGCCACCACCCTGTATAACTCAGGTGGCCTAGTAGCGACAATCGTGTACTCTAAAACAAGTTAACTACATTCCCGCGAAATGTAAGAAGTTAAATTTCTATGGTGGATATCTGGCGACTTCGTTTTTTTAGTGAATCAATTTTCATTACATACTGAAAAACAAATATTAATTCACTTTTTACATTACTTTTNCATACTGAAAAACAAATATTAATTCACTTTTTACATTACTTTTTAAGAAAACAGAACATGGTCACGTAATAAACCATTCAGTTAGCTAAATATTTCAGTTAATTGAAAATAGAAATTTCTAATTTTCATGTCTCATTATTTCATTTTATGCCAATCTGCTACACCTCGGCCGATAGTTGATCTCAACTGACCTTCACGTGTTTTTCATTTTATCGTAACTTCACATGCTCTTACTTCATATGTCGTTACACTTTCCACAAAAGTCACGTTTGTTTAACATTTCCTTCTATGACTATATTTTAATTTTTAACCCCACAAGAAATGTTATTTAGAATTGAGACGCCCAAATATTTATAATGAAACGATTAGCGGTTGGTTGGGATTAAGAATTATCATAACGGACAGCGTGAATAAAAAATCCTTGTGACGTGACGGTACGGAAATGTCTGTAGAATCACAGATGAGAGATGGCCTTGAGAGAATGTTCAAATACAACCCATCTCTCTCTCTCTCTCTCTCTCNTGTAGAATCACAGATGAGAGATGGCCTTGAGAGAATGTTCAAATACAACCCATCTCTCTCTCTCTCTCTCTCTCTCTCTCTCTCTCTCTCTCTCATACCAAGTAGAAGCAAGAAGTTACTGATAAAACTGATGTGTCTACTTTCCTCAACAGCAGATAAATTAATTATTAAATAAGTTGTTAAAACTCAGTTTGTAGGTAGGAATTTTTGTCTCGGTGAAAGCAATATAATAAGAGATAAAATGAAAAACATTTGCAACATTAGTGAGACAATTACAAATACACACGTTCCTCACCTTGGTCTCGAATGCACAAACCTCGTACTATNATTTGCAACATTAGTGAGACAATTACAAATACACACGTTCCTCACCTTGGTCTCGAATGCACAAACCTCGTACTATAAACTATTGTGCAATCAACTTTATTACGGAGGTTGATTCGGAGCATCAACCTGGGATTTAATCTGTATAATATTTCATATACTAACCTAAAATATGTACAGAGCCGTATTTTAAATACAAGTGACTGAGCCACTCGAGCCACGTAGGTGTACGTGGCCTAGGGTAGCGCTACTTAGGTGAAGAATTTGGTGGAAATCGGTTGATTGGTCCCTTAGATATAGCATAAAACCTCCATATTTTTCATGTGACGATCTTCATAAATGTAGGACAAAAAAAGTTATATATATTACCACAATCAATGATTGTATACTGCTACTATACATAGTTGAGTTATAGTCGATTATATAGTTTCGTAGCTATAACACACTAAGCTAAACTTATTGTATAGCCGCCATTCCAAAAATAAGGGTCTGTCACACTTAAAAAATTACATATATTTGTGTGACCTACCACAGTACAATTTCTTTGCCAAATTTTACAAGAATAGGTTGATTGTTTCCCGAGATATTATATAAAAAGGAAAATTTTATTGTGGGGCTAACTTACAAAATTGCGAGAAATAAGGCTCTGTAAAGACAAAATTTGTGATTTTAATAGATACCTCCAGTGTACATAGTTAAGATGGTATTCGTTTCATTAATAAGATATACCGAGCTAAAGTATTAATATAGCTGCCACTTTGAAAATAAGGTCCTGACCTACTTAAAACATTCCAGTTTACACCACCTGCTGCATTGCTATTTGAATGCTAAATTTGGTAGGAATCTATCAAGTGTTTCCCGAGACACTACCTAACATCTTTAATTTTTCATGTGGCATATCTTAAAAATTGGCNTAGGAATCTATCAAGTGTTTCCCGAGACACTACCTAACATCTTTAATTTTTCATGTGGCATATCTTAAAAATTGGCAGACAATAGACGCCTCGTGTAGACACATTTTATGGTTGTAATATACACTGGCATCAAACCAAATTAAGTTGGATTTGATTTCATGGTTTGGACGATAACGGCTACTGTTACAAATATGGCTGAGGGGCGTTTCCGAGTTCGGGAGCGATAGAGGTCTTAATAAAAATAAAATAACCAAATTCTATAATTATATTTATTTTCAATGCTATGAACAGCAAAAAATCTGTTATCTATCANTAGGAATCTATCAAGTGTTTCCCGAGACACTACCTAACATCTTTAATTTTTCATGTGGCATATCTTAAAAATTGGCGGACAATAGACGCCTCGTGTAGACACATGGTTGTAATATACACTGGCATCAAACCAAATTAAGTTGGATTTGATTTCATGGTTTGGACGATAACGGCTACTGTTACAAATATGGCTGAGGGGCGTTTCCGAGTTCGGGAGCGATAGAGGTCTTAAAAAAAATAAAATAACCAAATTCTATAATTATATTTATTTTCAATGCTATGAACAGCAAAAAATCTGTTATCTATCATTCTGAGCATCCTATTAACTCTTATTAATCTTATTGAGCGCAATATTTAACTAATATCTTCATTCAAATTAAAGTATTTATCACAATATTTTCTATTGCTAATGTCCCTTAAATTGCTCTAATTATTTCCACACGTTTAGTTAAAACTGCCTATTTCCATCGTCCCGAATGCATTTTCACTCACGCATCCAGTCCACAGTCCCACAGATCAGCCCCACTCATCACTACACACACGCTCGCCGACGCACTCTCGCAGATCACTGCAGTCGTCCCTCGCCACTCCGTAATCGACCAACTGTCGATTAAGATAGTACGAGACGGCAAACTCTCGGTTCTTAATAAATCCATCCTCAAGGCCCGTACGTGGTATTTATACTTGAGGTAGGTGCCATCTAGAACGTTCTCGGCAATCCAAGATGTTCTGGGAAAGGTAATGGTAATGAAGACGACTTCCCTGCGTAATAAATGGAGATATATGAGCTTGTCAGGGTCAGCGAAGCGCGAGTTGCAATAAGTTCATCGGCGTGTGCGGCGGCGTCCTTTATGATAGGCCGCTCGGATCGTCTAACGTTAAAAACTTGACCTCCAGCTTTCGGCGCCTTCCCACGCGAAGGAAACACCGGGCAGTGAATGCAACAATACTAAACTAAAACAGCTATAAAGTTACAATGTTGAAATAGGTGTTTGACCATACAATATACCAACTTACACCATATGTCGCAGTACTATTGGTTTGCCAAAATTGGTAGNGAAATAGGTGTTTGACCATACAATATACCAACTTACACCATATGTCGCAGTACTATTGGTTTGCCAAAATTGGTAGGAATCTTGTTTCATGATATATGACATAAATTTTTTATTTATTCGCATAAAATAATTTGCACGTAGATACATTCGATTGGTGTAATATCTACTGCAATAACTCACAGGTAAGTTGGAATTGATAACATGGTTTCGATGGTATGGTATTTTAAGCTTTGAATCTAATATAGCCTTTATTTTGAAAATAAGTGCCTGACATACCTAAAACAAATTTTTTAACATCATTTGCCTCAGTACTACTTGTTTGCCAAGTTTGGTCGGAATCGGTTCATTGTTAAGCGATATATAAGATAAAAACTTTATTTATTCATGTGATGCTACTTACAAAGTGACTGACAAAAGTGCCTATGTGATGGCATATATATGTATATATATATGCTTATAATATATACTTCCAGCTTACAAAATTTGGCCGAAATAGGTTAAATGGTATAGTAGATATACAAAATAAGTCTAAAATATTTGTATTGCTGCAATAAAAAAAAAACACCTAATCAAGTTTGTTTACTGGCGTTTACCTGATCTGTCATAATATTACTTAGATTGAAAATTGGGTGATAATTGGTTAGATAGTGTTCGAGACATAATGTAAAATTTTAATATTTTCATTTGGTGCTATCTCCCAAAATGGCATATTAACAACAATATCCATCTCAAAATGTAATGCTTACAGCGTGCTCTGCCAGCATAAAAAATGGGTTTAAATATTTTTAATGGTTTCCGAATCACGANAAAATGTAATGCTTACAGCGTGCTCTGCCAGCATAAAAAATGGGTTTAAATATTTTTAATGGTTTCCGAATCACGAAATATCACCCTAAAAATTTAAACGGCCGCCATTTTGAAAGTAAGTGCTCAGAGTGGTTGAAAACTATGAAAGTCAAGTGTCCTTACTAAGCATTATGTGTACCGAGTTTGGTGAAATTCTGTTACCCCGTTAAAAATTTTTAAAAGTGGTGGGAGGGGTACACACANGTACCGAGTTTGGTGAAATTCTGTTACCCCGTTAAAAATTTTTAAAAGTGGTGGGAGGGGTACACACACACACACACATGTTCAGACACACACACAGACACACAGACATACACACACAGCAACACACACCTACACACANAAAATGTAATGCTTACAGCGTGCTCTGCCAGCATAAAAAATGGGTTTAAATATTTTTAATGGTTTCCGAATCACGACACATCACCCTAAAAATTTAAACGGCCGCCATTTTGAAAGTAAGTGCTCAGATTGGTTGAAAACTATGAAAGTCAATTGTCCTTACTAAGTATTATGTGTACCGAGTTTGGTGAAATTCTGTTACCCCGTTAAAAATTTTTAAAAGTGGTGGGAGGGGTACACACACACACACATGTTCAGACACACACACAGACACACAGACATACACACACAGCAACACACACCTACACACACACAGACATGCAGACAGGAAAGTGATCTCGTAAGCCTTTCTGTTCTTCGGAAAGAAGGATGAAAAGTGGTAGAGCACAAAAACTTGGGAAAATGGCGTACATCCGCTTATGGAGGTGAAGAGTTCTACAGGCGGGTGGTTGTATTAGCAAATCATCATGGAAACTTGGATGAGATAAACAGCGCCAGGTGAAAATGCACCGCTATAGTAATACTAATACAAATAGTCTCGGTGCCCGCCCCTGTCTGAAAGTTGGGAACATTCGTGAGTCGTACATCGCATCAACCAGTGTCCTGTATGGTGCGTAAAGAAAACAACCGTTCCTCTCTTCCCCAGTACTTGCGTTTGCGCCAGAAGGACTACGTTTAGAGAAACACCAGAGCCATGCGAGTGGCTTGCGGCTAGAGCTGAATCATTTTCAGGCCATTCATTTTTCTTTAGTAATGTTTTAATTGTGATGCAGGCAATGTTTTGCAAAAAAAAAAAAAAACTAATTTTTGGTAAGGGAGGTGATTCTGTTTTCACACATGTGTCTTGATCTATCCTGAAAGGACAACCACATATTATGCGATGATTTTTGTTTTTAGAATTTACATTTTGCCATTTTCTAGAAATGTGTACATGTTATTGTCTCAACACTTGCCGCTGCGAATACAGGCCGTCACCATATTTTCCCGGAATTATGGAAGCCTCATCATATTCCACATCGTTCATGTAATTAAGTTGGCCACATAACCGTATTGAACCTTGTTTCTTAGCTCCCCTGGCTGGCTCACCAACCTCACCAAGCTCTTAAATGATTTTGGAATGGTTTCTTGGTGTATGCAGTCACTAACAGCAAATACCGAACCAAGCTTCTTCCGCGTGGGCCAAAGGCAAGTAACCCTTAGCATAATTTATGCTGTAACGCATTCTGCAGCTTAACTGAAGGTTATGCGTATAGCATAATTGGTTAGAAATGCGTATCATGTTAACACGTACCACCTGTTACAAGGATGATATATATATATAAACTACTTGTAAATGGCGAACTTTAATATCAAACTCAATAGTCGTCGCCACCTTCTGATCGTAGCNGTATATATATAAACTACTTGTAAATGGCGAACTTTAATATCAAACTCAATAGTCGTCGCCACCTTCTGATCGTAGCGTACCGGTTTCCTTCGAACAACATCCAGTTTTGCGGGCCGTATGAGCTAAATAAAGTCTCATCGCTCGCTATATTATTTCGTTACAACGGCTGGAATTTCATTTTTCCATGTGAGGATTTAACGCGGCACTGAGTGTGGAGGTTCTCAAGATACAGTCAATCTATTATGTCATGGCAGCAAGCTTCATACAGACGTCACGAGGGTCTGAATAATCCAAACATATCAGCCAGGTTCAGAACAGCAACACTTCATATCGATGGCGATCAACAAAACGCTAACACAATACCTACCTGAAGACACTGTCATGTGTAGGCTGCCATATTGGGCTACTGGCTTTTATAGCTTGTTAATATTTTTAAAGACAAAAATTACGAAAGTACCACTTATACCCAACTAGCTATTTACCTTACACTGCAGTAAATCCAAGACAAGAGAACTACGAACTCATAATTCCATCAAAATATTAATTTTGATAAAATTTGGTAACATTACTATTGTGACGTAAGTATACGTTTGTAGCTAGGTCGTTATGCCTGTACTGCTGTGTAAGGTCAATATCTGACTGGGTATGTAGGTACTTTCGGAATGTTCTTTTTTTAAACATAAACATGCTAGAAAGCCCAATAAGCCAATGGGACGGAGGGAGGCTCCCCTTAAAGCCTCCTGCAGATGTCTCATATAAGACAGGAAAATTGCCCGGACAAGTAGGGACGGGAGGAACATCGCAGACTTTGCAGGCAATGGTTTCGGAAATCCACAGAAAAACGGATATCAGTATGGCGGAACCAAGCTCGCACTAAGGTGTCGCGAATGTGAGTCCAGTGCTTCAACATCTTTCTCTGGCACGGACATGACCGCAGANCCAAGCTCGCACTAAGGTGTCTCGAATGTGAGTCCAGTGCTTCAACATCTTTCTCTGGCACGGACATGACCGCAGAAACCGTCGTGTATTAATCAATATAAGCATACGAGACACTTAGAAAATCATCTATAATCAATAACAAATAATTTTTAATACTACATGTTACCTTTAATTTGATAATATAGGTTGAGTATAAAAGAATACCGCAACCTTGAAGGTCTTTAATATAAAAAAAAAACCTACAATCTTGGTTGACCAATAAAATTAACCGTGGAACTTTGAAGTTCGTTTACCATACATTCATAAATGTTCAATGTGACCACCACGAGCGGCCCGAACGACATCCACGCGATAATCAAACCCGTTCCACTCTCTTGTGAGAATGTCCGGTGTTACGGTTTGGATGGCGTCTGTAATTCTCGTTTTGAGGTCGTCAATGTTAGCCAACAGTGGTCAACAAAACACTTGATCCTTTATGTACCCCCACAGAAAAAAATCGCACGGGGTAAGATCCGGGCTTCTTGGGGGCCAGTGATGAAGAGCCTGGTCACCAGCTGCTCCTCGACCAATCCAGCGTTGCGGCAACGTCTCGTTCAGGTATCCGCGAACAGCTAGGTGCTAATGGGGTGGCGCACCATCCTGCTGGAAAATGAAGTTCCCCGCCGCCTCTTCTAACTGGGGAAACAACCACTCTGTAAGCATGTCCAAATAAGGGATCCCAGTAACAGTGGACTCGTGAAAAAAGAAAGGGCCGAAAACAGTGTCTTTGGATACAAAGGTCAATATACAGCCTCTCAGCCATACTTTTATATTTTATCGCAGCGCTCTTAGCCATAAGGCCTTGCCGCGCTTCGGCCGCCCACTCGGCGGGGAAGAGGGATCACTCCCTCTCGTCGCAGGTGTTCTCAGCTATGTCTTTGGACACAGCTCAAAACACGTTCGCTTTGGGGGAAGCGCGCTCGTGTTCGGTGGTTTCATGTGGAGGCTCCTGACCCCATGTCCGGTTCATCTTACCATTTGCTTGGAACGTCGCTTCATCGCCGCCAAACCAGCTTAGACATGAAGGCATCGTCTACCTCGTTCTGGGCACATAAAGGAAACATCAGACCGTCCCCTTCATATTGACGTGTCGAATGCGAGCTCGCTTCTANTTGACGTGTCGAATACGAGCTCGCTTCTACCTCACCACCTCAAACCGAGAGTTACGAACGCCATCCAAACCGTAACACCGGACATGCTGGCAAGAGCGTGGAACGAGTTTTATCATTGCGTAAATGTTGTTCGGGCCGCTCATGGTGGTCACATTGAACATTTATGAATGTATGGTATACAAACTTCACGGTTCCACGGTTCATTTTATTGGTCAATCAAGATTGTTCGTTGTTTGGTTTTGATATTATAGACCTTCAAAGTTAGGGTATTCTTTAATACACAACCTGTATATGGCTAAACCAGTTACTTTCTGAAATTTATTTAATACCCGAAACGTTATGTTTGTGGATATACCCTGAACGATCTGACAAACTACAACAACGGGAAAATGTCAAANTTTAATACCCGAAACGTTATGTTTGTGGATATACCCTGAACGATCTGACAAACTACAACAACGGGAAAATGTCAAAACACCTGGACGAAGAGGTAGAATGAAGTGAAACTGCACGTTCTAGAAGGCCACTTGACTTACTTACAATTGTTANAAACACCTGGACGAAGAGGTAGAATGAAGTGAAACTGCACGTTCTAGAAGGCCACTTGACTTACTTACAATTGTTACAACATCAGACCACACAAACAACAGGGTTGCCAGTATTAGCGTAATACTGGTTCCACGTAAGAAGGATGTAATATCCCCTCAGTCCTGAACACGTTTGATGAACCGGTTCGGGAGACAGTCCTACAGCCGTTGTAGAGTTTCCTGAGGCAAGTCGGCCCACAGCCACTGTAGCCGCTCGAGGACCTTCTGCATATCTGCACAGGGTCGGATTTGACCTCTGAGCTGACCACATGTTCTATCGAGGACAGATCCAGGTAACTTGCTGGCCGCGGGAGTGCGGGTATTTTATTAACACATGTGTCGTGCGTGGACGAGCGTTGTCTTGTTGGAAATCTGCACCACACTACTGTCCGACGAAGTAACAATTATTGAAATTTGATATTGAAAAGTTTGGTATCAGGTGACACTGTCATACAAAGTGGTAGATAATCCATCATGTATGGCTGGAGTGACATAGCAAAGCATTTTTCGCGTTCCAAATTCGGCTGCAATCCGTTTAGAAGTTTCGGAGATACCATNGCTGGAGTGACATAGCAAAGCATTTTTCGCGTTCCAAATTCGGCTGCAATCCGTTTAGAAGTTTCGGAGATACCATATAATTTTTTATTAATGTTTATTAATACTTGCGAAGTTATCTCACAAAGTGTCAAATGAAAGAGTTAGTATATTAGCACTTTAAATTGTCAAATACGAACTACGAGCCTACCAAGTTTGGCTAATATATGTACCTACATTCTTTGGTAAATGTGTCATTCTAACCTAAAACAATTTATATGGCCACCACTTTGGAAATAATTATTTGATATGTTAAAATTATATGTTTTATGGTGGGTTACNTAATATATGTACCTACATTCTTTGGTAAATGTGTCATTCTAACCTAAAACAATTTATATGGCCACCACTTTGGAAATAATTATTTGATATGTTAAAATTATATGTTTTATGGTGGGTTACTAAATAACTACTTGGGTTTAAAACGTTGCGGGAATCTGTTAGGTGGTTCCAGAGATATAATGAAATAATGTCATAATTTAAGAGATATAATAATCAAAATTGTTATTAAATAACGCATTGAAACAACACCCTTAACTGTCATAATAGGTTGTAACGTGGCACCACGCTGTTATTGCCGTATTTATAATATTGCAGCCCCACCATTAGGCCGCCATATTTGCAACGATGCACATCAAGGTATTGACGGCTGTAAGTTACCAATTGGTTAGCTCAGTTGGGTCAAAGCATGAAA
>NQII01003160.1:38919-68857 GCA_002778355.1 Clitarchus hookeri | reverse complement strand
TATCTTGGGGCAGCTGCCCAGTGCAGCTGTGTCCGCGCCCTGGTGCCTTCCGTTGCCTCCGGATGCCGTCTGCATGTGCAGAAAACTTGGGTGGCCCGTCTTTGCAGCTGTGAGGCGCGGGATCCTTTTTGGACACGTCCGCCACCCTTAATATTTATTGGTGTTGACCGCCTGCAAGCTTCGCTAGCGCGTGTGTTCTGACGGCCAAAATACATGGACGCGGGGAGCGTCACAATTTCAGCGCGGTGTTTTCTACAGTGAGAGCACAGGACGTAACATAATGTAATGTGTCGTATAAGTAACATAATGTAATTTTTTGTATAAGTAACATAACATAATTTGTTGTATAAGTAACATAACGTAATGTGTTGTATAAGTAACAACATTTTCTCTCCAGGAAGTTGAGCTGCATCACCGAGTTGAAGCCAAAAACTTCAAATTAGTCGCACAAGGGTCTGTTATTGATTTCAGGCGCTGCATATTTAAATATCGGAACATTTCTATGACGCTGTAAGGAAACTAGTAAGTGAAGGTTAAATATATAGTAATATGTTGATTTTATTAAGGGAAAGTATTATTTTGTGGATGACAGAACATACTTGCTAAACTATCAACGATTCTCGAGGTCGAGGCTACATCCTTAACCAGAGCGAATGCTAGGGATCAGTGAATGCGGAAAATTATTTCAGCANGATTCTCGAGGTCGAGGCTACATCCTTAACCAGAGCGAATGCTAGGGATCAGTGAATGCGGAAAATTATTTCAGCACGTAATACAAACTTTATCAGGCAGAGTTAAGTGCAAACTCTTATATTTATGTGCGAATATAATTACCACCGTCTTACTTTACACAGCTTTACAATATATTGTTTTCAAAGTGTAGCACTTAAAATAGTCTGCATTAGGATTAAGTTGTTTTATCAGCCATACCCGAACAAAAGGAAGCCAAATTTTCTAAACATAGAAGTAATTTTTACACATTTGTTTTCCCTTTCCTCCAAACAGAGTTACTAAACGAGAAATTCTAAATAAGTTTCTAAGGTGGAGTAATAATCTCACTCGTACAATGTAAATAAACTACACACACTACATTTAGTTCACATTGTTGTCTTAGATTGTGATATTAAATAAAAATGTTCCTTCATGCCAGCTCTCCGGGGCCTCATTGAATTACGTACAGTAGGCGCACACACACGCGCACACACACTCACGCACACACACGCGTGCACAACACTTGTACACACACACATATATATACACTGGAGAGCCAAAAAAACTGGTACAGGCGTGCGTATGCAAATAACAGAGGCATGGAACCAATCAGAGTAACGCGATGCGGTCGGCAGCGCCTATATAAGACAACAAGCGTCTGACAAAGTTGCTAGATCGGTTACTGCTGCTACAATGGCAGGTTATCAAGATTTAAGTGAGTTTGAACGTGGTGTTATAGTCGGGGAACGGGAGATGGGACATATCATCTCCGAGGTAGCGATAACATTTGGATTTTTGCGTACGACCATTTCACGAGTGTACCGCGAATATCGGGAATCCGGTAAAACATCAAATCTTCGACATCGCTGCGGNACACACTACATTTAGTTCACATTGTTGTCTTAGATTGTGATATTAAATAAAAATGTTCCTTCATGCCAGCTCTCCGCGGCCTCATTGAATTACGTACAGTAGGCGCACACACACGCGCACACACACTCACGCACACACACGCGTGCACAACACTTGTACACACACACATATATATACACTGGAGAGCCAANGATTCTCGAGGTCGAGGCTACATCCTTAACCAGAGCGAATGCTAGGGATCAGTGAATGCGGAAAATTATTTCAGCAAGTAATACAAACTTTATCAGGCAGAGTTAAGTACAAACTCTTATATTTATGTGCGAATATAATTACCACCGTCTTACTTTACACAGCTTTACAATATATTGTTTTCAAAGTGTAGCACTTAAAATAGTCTGCATTAGGATTAAGTTGTTTTATCAGCCATACCCGAACAAAAGGAAGCGAAATTTTCTAAACATAGAAGTAATTTTTACACATTTGTTTTCCCTTTCCTCCAAACAGAGTTACTAAACGAGAAATTCTAAATAAGTTTCTAAGGTGGAGTAATAATCTCACTCGTACAATGTAAATAAACTACACACACTACATTTAGTTCACATTGTTGTCTTAGATTGTGATATTAAATAAAAATGTTCCTTCATGCCAGCTCTCCGGGGCCTCATTGAATTACGTACAGTAGGCGCACACACACGCGCACACACACTCACGCACACACACTCACGCACACACACGCGTGCACAACACTTGTACACACACACATATATATACACTGGAGAGCCAANCCTTCAGACATTATTCGAGTCCATGCCACGTCATCTTGCATCACTTCTGCGTGCTCGCGGGGGCCCTACACGATATAAGGCAGGTGTACCAGTTTTTTTTTGGCTCTTCAGTGTGCATGTATGTATATATANATGCCTTGCAACGTGCTGTTCAGAAGAGATCTCCATCGTCTCGCACTCCTATGGATTTGTGGACTGCCCTGCAGGATTCATGGTGTGAATTGCCTCCTGCATACCTTCAGACATTATTCGAGTCCATGCCACGTCATCTTGCATCACTTCTGCGTGCTCGCGGGGGCCCTACACGATATGAGGCAGGTGTACCAGTTTTTTTTGGCTCTTCATTGTGCATGTATGTATATATATGNGAGGAGATATCTAAGATGGCATTATTTATATGTTACTCGCATATTTGTTGACAACAGACCACTCTAGTTGTTTTTTTCCGNATTGTGCCAATTTTTCTTGTAATAACTGAGGAGATATATAAGATGGCATTATTTATATGTTACTCGCATATTTGTTGACAACAGACCACTCTAGTTGTTTTTTTTCCATATTTTTATATATTTTTATTTTGTGTCCAAATTTCTACGTCATATTTGGAATTTGATGCGACTTACAACATAGTATTGTAGTGGTGTCTGACCAAATTAATGGTTCAATTAAATAATTACCGCAATTGCGAGAATTATTCAAAGTTCGAATTTCTAATATTAAGTTTACAAAGTTAATACAGACTTGTTAATATAACTTACTTACATAATGAAACTATCCCAAATTAAATTAATTGATTATGAATCATAGAACATAGTCTAATTGAAATTTTACCGAAAATGAATGTAAAATGCGCAGTTTTGGTACCGACCAAAACATTATGTTGCAAACGTACATGTTATTAAAGAGTCAACTCCAAATGCAGCGTAATTTGGTGTTTAAACTACGTAAGTAGGTGACACACTGAAAACAAGTTAGGTATGAAATAAAAATACAGTGAGAAAGAAAGACAGGTTGTTTTACGGCTGGTGCTGATGTCAATGAAGCAGGCGAGTGTGTGGCAATGTTTGTAAGAGGGAAATTAATAATTCAAAATGACAATGTTGGCAACGTTTTGAACATCACCATTGTCCGCCAATGCCAACGCGAGGAGCGAACATGAACCTCCAATGTGAATTATTCAGTCACTGACATGCACAAACTTTCTCTACAAGACTCATAAGTGACACGAGCTATTTCCGAATTATTTTCTAATAAAACACTTAAGGGGAATTCCTGGTAAACAACACGAAGCGTCTCAAGGCCACACCCGTTCATAAGGAGACATTAAGACGGCAATGAAAAAAAAAAGAAGCACAAACAAGCTTCGAGTGGAATAAAATTTAATATCGGAGAGAGAGAGCTGCTTACAGCGATATTTGCTGACTTTTGACACTTTTAAACGATCACATTTTATGTTCCAATAACCTAATTTATGAATGGGTGACAAAATAATGACTTTCAATTTTGTCCTGAAAAAAAGGCGCAAAGAGAGGCCCCTTGAAGCAGCCGCCTAATGTGGAAAAAAGATCGCCTATGTAGAACGTATTTAATAGTTGTAATATACTGCCATCATAAAAAATTTAGTTGGAACATTTTACAGGGTTTCGACGATAAAAAGTACTTAGAAAAAATATCTATGTAGCAGCCATTTTGAAAATAAGTGTCTGACATACTTAAACTATACAATTTTACACCATCTACTGCAAAACTACTTGTTTGCAAAATTTGGTAGGAATCAGCCAATTGTTTCTCCACGATATGACATAAAAACTTAATTTATTCTTATTGTTCTACATTGCAAAATGCCGGACAAAATATTATTTGTGAGGATACAGTTGATAATTTTGATATGTACTGCCAGAATACAAAGTTAATTTGGAATTGACAATAAAGTTTCGACGAATAGCTGTACAAGCTAAAATGGCTATATGGCCACTATTTTGAAAATAAGTGTCTGACATACCTAAAACATATTATTTAACATCATCTGCCGCAGTACTACTTGTTTGTCAAATTTGATAGGAATCTGTCAGTTGTTTCCCAAGATATGACATAATTTTATTTATTCATGTGACGCTATCTTACAAAATTGCAGAAAAAGTGACTATATGTTGGCTTATGTGAAGCTTGTAATACACACTTTCAGCATACAAAAACAAAGGGGAGGGGGTATACTCACAGGTACAGACACACACACAGACAGGAAATTATTATTTTTAATTGAAAAACACTACATAATTGCAGATAAAGGCACGTGATGTGTAGTTGCTTTCTTGCCACCTGTTTGTAAATAAGATATTCTGAAAGACAGTTTTTTTGTGATAAAAGCTCAATCTGGCGGCATCACCAAGTTAAGGAGACAAGATAACACTAGCGTATAAAGAAGGTAGTGCGACTGAACCTGTCAGAACTACTTTACTGTGTCTGGAGTGCAGTTATTCTTCAGCCAGGTCCAGGGTAGCAAGTGACCGCAAGGGAGATTGTTCCGGTATGTTGCGACCGCTTCGGTATTTACACTAGCAACCACTCTTGTTGAAAACATTCGGCAGGGATCCTCACATTGCACATTTAAGATAGTTGGCACACTTTGTGGATCAAACCTTTGAAAACAAGTTTTGTAAAGGATGGACGGCAAACGAGAAACATCACCAATTGCCTGTCACGGACAAGAAAAGACCTACATAATCGCACGTTGCTAAAGGGAGCTGTTAACACACACCGCCATGCGAATATTAATATTACAAATTACAATTCTGTGTGAGATCCCTGACCATACATTGAACACTGGGCCTGTCTATAAATCGCGGGCAGCAAACACTCATCTACTGGCCTACAAGTATGTGTTCCTGTATAACTACGCGGAGTAAATATTCAGGCAAAGCAGTCGAAGTGAGATATTGATTACTATTGATTTACACTAACACTGGCTTGTCATATTAATTTTCTTTCTGCAGTGGGAAAAAATAACATTTACAATTGAAGAGTTTTTCTCCTCCGTAGTGAGTGTGTGCTAACGCAACAGCACGAATGTACAGGATTATAATTATTTTACACGTTGTTGTATTTTTATTGTCAAACATAAATTAAAAACTTGCGAAAACTGAAAGTATCTTTGATAGAAACACAGTTTCCACATACATTTTGTGTAAAATTATACTGTTTTAATATTTGTTGGGCTGTTGTTAAACATTTTAATTTTTTTTAAGAAAGAATATTTAAATATTTTAAAATGTGACAAATATTATATCAATCACTAGCTGACCCGGCAAACGTTGTTTTGCCATAAAAAGTATTTATAGTGATTATAGTATTAGAAAAAAATAACTATAACTTATTGTAAGTGTGTGAGGATGTGGGTTGGTGGTAGATATGGGTTGGTGGAAAAATAAGGGTTGGTGGTAGAAGGGTGAAAATTTANGAACACTGGGCCTGTCTATAAATCGCGGGCAGCAAACACTCATCTACTGGCCTACAAGTATGTGTTCCTGTATAACTACGCGGAGTAAATATTCAGGCAAAGCAGTCGAAGTGAGATATTGATTACTATTTATTTTTACACTAACACTGGTTTGTCAAATTAATTTTCTTTCTGCAGTTGAAAAAAAATAACATTTACAATTGAAGAGTTTTTTCTCCTCCGTAGTGAGTGTGTGCTAACGCAACAGCACGAATGTACAGGATTCTAATTATTTTACACGTTGTTGTATTTTTATTCTCAAACAGAAATTAAAAACTTGCGAAAACTGAAAGTATCTTTGATAGTAACACAGTTTCCACATATATTTTGTGTAAAATTATATTGTTTTAATATTTGTTGGGCTGTTGTTAAACATTTTAATTTTTTTAAGAAAGAATTATTAAATATTTTAAAATGTGACAAACATTATTTCAATCATAATGCTTATGCAGATATCCAGTATTTGTCGGAAGTGTTCGTTCAGAGGAAACCAGCATGATTACGTGCATTAATCCACACTGCACGGAATACAGATTGTAGCGATAAGTGCAGCGAAGTGTAAGACATCCGCACACTGCCAGCTGCCGAGTTAAGTAAAGTAGTGGCGCCACTGTGCGAGAGATGACAGTGGCTCACGTGTCATATACCGCGATGCGAGCGCCGCACATTTCGCACACAACAAATACTACATCTCAGCTAAATGCCATTCTCTGAAGACGATAAGCTAGTCATTTACTCTCTTCCCATGCCTCCGCGTATAACAAACATCAAAGTCTAGCGGCACTGAAGCCTTGCACTTTGATTATTCGCGGTAATAATTAGTGATTGAAAACATTGGCGAGATCAACTCCTCAGTTTTCTGTACACTCGAGTTTTGCATGTTTGTTCATTGGCTGCTTCTTCAGTCAGAAGCCTTGAAGCGTAGCACGGGATCACGTCATTCTTATAAGAGATCTTTGTGTCCGGCATCAAATCTGTAATAAACAACGACTTCATTTCAAAATTAACTGAAATACACATTTTTTAAAACCAATATTTCTTGAAATGAACTAGCGCAATGCTTTAGAACTGCACACTTAGTGATTAAGGCACTCGTAACAATGTTCCATATCCAACCGTAACCTGGTTGAGCCACTGGTCCAGTCACATCGTCATCGTTTACATTCATAACAGCACTGCAGATCGAGATGCAACACGTGCATCATGTGTTTGGGGGGGAGGGGGAAAAGAGATAAGGGGAGAACGTGCTGGACAGCTAAGTGCCTGCGAAGTGCATTCGCTGAGAGAGACGTTCAATAATAGTAAACATGGTATCTACGGAATTGTGGATAAGGAATACCACGCCGTTGTTTTGAATGACTGCGTAATACAATCTCGCTGCGATGTCTTACAATCACCACGTGACACGCGAGTTATCGCGATAGTTGTAGCAGTAAGACGCTACGTAACCACGAATCGTGTACTAAAAACTGTGTAATTATGGGTTTTCATAACCGTTCTCGGAACAGCATTCCTTATGAGTCAGTTGATGCCTATTGTTAGTGGCGCATACTTCATTTATTATTTGTGTAGGTATTTACCTGAAATTAATATAATCTGCTTCTTTCAAGATAATGCTTTACTCTTGGCTATTATTATAAGTTTCAGGGTTGTAGCACATATACGCTCTGGGACCCAGTTAGTTTTTAAGATAACCTTTTTTTGTTTTGCTAAGAATCGTTATTTGTTTTCAGTGTACGCAGGGGCCGCGGTGGTGTAGTGGTTAGACTACTCGCCATACACTAAGGCGAACCGGGTTCGATCCCCGGCGGAGTCGCTCCCGGATGTGGGAACTGTGCCGGACGATGCCGCTGATAAGCGCGTTTCCTCGGGGATCTCCCGTTTACCCCAGCCCTTGCATTCCGGCGCTGGTCCATACTCACCTCGTTTCACTCTCATTGGCTCTCAAGACCTCGCTGTTAAGAGCAGCCCAAATCTCTTCCCTCGCCCACTCAGTGTAGGCTACCATCTTATAGTACATAGCTCCTGCAACTTTAGCGGGGCGTTTAGTTCATGCGTGCAGTGCTCGTTGACAAATTGTATGGCTGTGTACTTACCGCTACTGTTTAATGAAGTTACAGACACGCCCCTTACAAAGGGATAAATAAATGTCAGGTGTATATATACATATATATAGGTTGGAAAGTATCAATAATTATAACGTTTCAGGTTAATGATTGGAAAATGTCTGTACTCAAACTATCTGTAGAACAACTATATTCCGACTATCTTAATCGGTTTTAATTTGAAATGACTATAAAATTACACGAAGAAAGTCCGCAAGCTACATTTGGAGTATGGACTCAGGTGCGGTTAATAAAGTTCAATTCTCCTTGACACAGAATGAAGAGTAAGAAATTACTCGATGTTCTTTATCTTGTGTAATGTTATGTGTCACTGCAGAATTTCGGGAAAGATTTGCCTCGTCTCTGTGCAAGAAATAAGTAACCTAACAACGATAGCATTTTTTTTTAATAAGAGGGACATAATCTACAACAGAGTGAACTTACTAATCCAGTAGGCATACGTGTTTCCTCATTCCTAGCTGTTATGTGTTAACTGTCATGCAAATTATGCGGCATACCAATTGCAGTATCAGTACACAAGTTTTTAAGACGTGGTTGATGATCGCTGCTTCCATTGAAACGTCTCAACAGTGTTTACTGGTGACGCGAGAATGAACAATTGATTTAAAACTGTGTGGCTTTGAAAGCTTGTTTATGATGTCACATCTTTCGTCGTTGTTTATTTTCGCAGTTTGTTGTGATTTGTCAAGGATTTAAATGTCTGCCAATCTTGGAAATGTTTAAGCAAATGATTGGTTTGGGAGAAGTGTATATAACATAGTTTAAGGTAGCACTTGGAACGCTCACAGTTAAATCGAGCGTTTACAACTTAATAACCCTTTTCCTCGCATGGTTCTTTTAAAACTTGGAACGTCTTAATTGAAGATATTTAAGGCAAACCATAAAATTATGTACCGGAGGAAACCCAGGAAATTAAAATTTATACCAGGGTATTTAATTTTTATTTTAGACTTCATTGCTACCTAGTGGAAAACATCACGCAGTTTTTAATAGATTTTGTAATCCGTAACTGATATATTCGGTGATAGTACCCTGACCTTCAGTCCTCTGTGGTATCTGCATGTCGCTTCAAAATTTATGCTCTGAATAAAAATAATTACATTTTAAAGGGGCTGACTGGTAATTTAGCTGATGTTTCAATGCCGTAACCGAAGAGCCATGACGTTAATAATCCTGTATAGCTATTTTAATTTTCAAATGTAATTAATTTAATGTATGGAAAAGAATTAAAGTTCGAGAAATGAAAAAAAAAAATATTGTGTTCCAATTCTTTTTTAAATGAAAGAAAAACAGTCACACCCCAAAATGTGAAAAAAATAAATTTTGGATNTGGTCCCAAATCGACGGGTAGATCCCGGAGCGGCGCAGCCGCCAGCACGATGTTCACTCCACGACAGCCAGGACTCCTGCGAAGTGCATTCGCTGAGAGAGACGTTAAATAATAGTAAACATGCTATCTACGGAATCGTGGATAAGGAATACCACGCCGTTGTTTTGAATGACCGCGTAATACAATCTCGCTGCGATGTCTTACAATCACCACGTGAACACGCGAGTTATCGCGATAGTTGTAGCAGTAAGACGCTACGTAACCACGAATCGTGTACTAAATACTGTGTAATTATGGGTTTTCATAACCGTTCTCGGAACAGCATTCCTTATGAGTCAGTTGATGCCTATTGTTAGTGGCGCATACTTCATCTATTATTTGTGTAGGTATTTACCTGAAATTAATATAATCTGCTTATTTCAAGATAATGCTTTACTCTTGGCTATTATTATAAGTTTCAGGGTTGTAGCACATATACGCTCTGGGACCCAGTTAGTTTTTAAGATAACCTTTTTTTGTTTTGCTAAGAATCGTTATTTGTTTTCAGTGTACGCAGGGGCCGCGGTGGTGTAGTGGTTAGACTACTCGCCATACACTAAGGCGAACCGGGTTCGATCCCCGGCGGAGTCGCTCCCGGATGTGGGAACTGTGCCGGACGATGCCGCTGATAAGCGCGTTTCCTCGGGGATCTCCCGTTTACCCCAGCCCTTGCATTCCGGCGCTGGTCCATACTCACCTCGCTTCACTCTCATTGGCTCTCAAGACCTCGCTGTTAAGAGCAGCCCAAATCTCTTCCCTCGCCCACTCAGTGTAGGCTACCATCTTATAGTACATTGCTCCTGCAACTTTAGCGGGCAGTGCTCGTTGACAAATTGTATGGCTGTGTACTTACCGCTACTGTTTAATGAAGTTACAGACACGCCCCTTACAAAGGGATAAATAAATGTCAGGTGTATATATACATATATATATAGGTTGGAAAGTATCAATAATTATAACGTTTCAGGTTAATGATTGGAAAATGTCTGTACTCAAACTATCTGTTGAACAACTATATTCCGACTATCTTAATCGGTTTTAATTTGAAATGACTATAAAATTACATGAAGAAAGTCCGCAAGCTACATTTGGAGTATGGACTCAGGTGCGGTTAATAAAGTTCAATTCTCCTTGACACAGAATGAAGAGTAAGAAATTACTCGATGTTCTTTATCTTGTGTAATGTTATGTGTCACTGCAGAATTTCGGGAAAGATTTGCCTCGTCTCTGTGCAAGAAATAAGTAACCTAACAACGATAGCATTTTTTTTTAATAAGAGGGACATAATCTACAACAGAGTGAACTTACTAATCCAGTAGGCATACGTGTTTCCTCATTCCTAGCTGTTATGTGTTAACTGTCATGTAAATTATGCGGCATACCAATTGCAGTATCAGTACACAAGTTTTTAAGACGTGGTTGATGATCGCTGCTTCCATTGAAACGTCTCAACAGTGTTTACTGGTGACGCGAGAATGAACAATTGATTTAAAACTGTGTGGCTTTGAAAGCTTGTTTATGATGTCACATCATTCGTCGTTGTTTATTTTCGCAGTTTGTTGTGATTTGTCAAGGATTTAAATGTCTGCCAATCTTGTAAATGTTTAAGCAAATGATTGGTTTGGGAGAAGTGTATATAACATAGTTTAAGGTAGCACTTGGAACGCTCACAGTTAAATCGAGCGTTTACAACTTAATAACCCTTTTCCTCGCATGGTTCTTTTAAAACTTGGAACGTCTTAATTGAAGATATTTAAGGCAAACCATAAAATTATGTACCGGAGGAAACCCAGGAAATTAAAATTTATGAAGTACCTACTCCAGGGTATTAAATTTTTATGTTAGACTTCATTGCTACCTAGTGGAAAACATCACGCAGGTTTTAATAGATTTTGTAATCCGTAACTGATATATTCGGTGATAGTACCCTGACCTTCAGTCCTCTGTGGCATCTGCATGTCGCTTCAAAATTTACGCTCTGAATAAAAATAATTACATTTTAAAGGGGCTGACTGGTAATTTAGCTGATGTTTCAATGCCGTAACCGAAGAGCCATGAAGTTAATAATCCTGTATAGCTATTTTAATATTCAAATGTAATTAATTTAATGTATGGAAAAGAATTAAAGTTCGAGAAATGAAAAAAAAATTATTGTGTTCCAATTCTTTTTTAAATGAAAGAAAAACAGTCACACCCCAAAATGTGAAAAAAATAAATTTTGGATNATATTGTGTTCCAATTCTTTTTTAAATGAAAGAAAAACAGTCACACCCCAAAATGTGAAAAAAATAAATTTTGGATTCATGTATATACAAAATCACCCATCTGTCACCACAAATAATTTTGTAGTCTTAAATGAAGAATTATTTGCACTAGTATTTTTTGAGTTGATATCAAAGATTCCAATAGTGTAATATTGGCTTTCTTTTTTTTGCAGTTTCTGTGCGAAGAAGACGTGGGCAGAATGACATTCATATTCAACTCCGTGCTTGTTGAGATCGCGGTAGCTGTGGCGACATGCCTCGTCGCACTGTATGTGTACTTCACCCGCTCCTTCAAGTACTGGGACAAACGAGGTGTCCACTACATGCAGCCCACGGTGATAGTAGGGAACATCGGCAGAGTGGTTATGCAGAAGGAAACCATGGCGCAGTACCTCAAGAAGGTTTACGACAGCAACCCCGACAAGCCTGTCGTCGGACTCTATGCCTTCAAGAAGCCCATCCTCATGATCCGTAGCCTGGATCTAGTGAAGAATGTCTTGGTGAAGGACGCAGGCTACTTCCTAGACAGATCCATTGGGGCTCCTGCTACAGAGGAGAACCCCGACTTGATGTCCAGAAGCCTTTTCATGCTGAAGGGCAAGAAGTGGAGGCACATGAGGGTAAAGCTCACCCCCACCTTCACTTCTGGGAAGATTAAGAAGATGTTTTATCTGATCAACGAGTGTGGCAAGGAGTTACTGAATTGCATCGACCAGGATATGTCAAAAAGTAATTACAAAAGGCTATAACAGTAAGAACCTATGAATTACAATTTAGATAATACACGAAGGAAAAGTCGAGCGACAGCTAGGGGGTTTTGTGGCAACTGCCACGAATCATTACAAAGTTCCAGATCACATAATATTATATTTGTGCCGAAATAAGTGACTCAGTTAGACAGTCGATTGCCAATTTTAAAGCCTCTTCTTCGCATGTAAATCTGAAAGGACCGATATGTTTTCGGGTTGAGATTCTCATGCGGGGATAGCTCCTTACTACTCTCCAGTTCTCTCAGCACGCTCATTGTTCTGCTAGTTTTCATTTTCTTCAGCTTCAGCAGCAAACCTCACTTCGTCCATAAGAGGCCATAGCACCAGCGTGGGCAGTGTACNCTATAACAGTAAGAACCTATGAATTACAATTTAGATAATACACGAAGGAAAAGTCGAGCGACAGCTAGGGGGTTTTATGGCAACTGCCACGAATCATTACAAAGTTCCAGATCACATAATATTATATTTGTGCCCAAATTAGGGATTCAGTTAGACAGTCGATTGCCAATTTTAAAGCCTCTTCTTCGCATGTAAATCTGAAAGGACCGATATGTTTTCGGGTTGAGATTCTCATGCGGGGATAGCTCCTTACTACTCTCCAGTTCTCTCAGCACGCTCATTGTTCTGCTAGATTTCATTTTCTTCAGCTTCAGCAGCAAACCTCACTTCGTCCATAAGAGGCCATAGCACCAGCGTGGGCAGTGTACNATTTCATTTTCTTCAGCTTCAGCAGCAAACCTCACTTCGTCCATAAGAGGCCATAGCACCAGCGTGGGCAGTGTACCGACTCACACCAAGGCAATTGCTGGCGGAGTTACACTCGATTTTTGAATGTTAGAAATATGGCGAATATTGCCGTTAGACTAGCTTTTTTCTCCGGGTAGTCCCATTTTCTACGAATTTGCATCCCGCCTCTGCTTAATCTCCATCTCACTTCAACTTCATGGTCCTAAAATACATAGTTGATAAGATCTCTCCAAATTGTTCAACCCTTACAAATCTCTTTATCCATAATCAAGTATACATTTAATGGCTAACTTCGTGTTAGGTAACTCTCTTCACAGTTTACATTCAGAATCACTTCCTTCTTATATTCTCTTGAATGAGGGAATATGAGAAAGTGATACTTCGACCATTATATGTACGTCACTTGGCATGGAGGGAGGGAATACGAAAATTTTATCACACTCATAAAGAGACCAGTTCCATTGTCAGAGAGTAGTATGATTACGTTCGTTTTGGGACAAGGGTGTGGGGCGTCGGGGCTTGGAGTTGTTCATGCTCTGTCATTCCGGTCGGCCGGCCACACTGTTGGGACGTCGCCCGACTGCCATATTGAATCTGCATGACCTAGACCTTGACCTCATGCACATGAAATTAACCCAGAATCTGTAACCTTGGATAACCTTAAACTCCAAAAAGTAGCACATTTAAAAATTTAAAAAACAATTTTTTTAAATAAAAAAAAATATTAAAATAAATTACTAGTATTTTTTTAATTTCGAAAATATTTTATAAAAACTGTTAAAGAATTACATGCAAGACATCCAGAGTTTGAAACACAGATGTCGGAGCATAAATCCCCCTGGCACAAAGACCAGCAGACGAATAACCCCCCACCACTATTTTTTCATTGGTTATATGTCACAACATTTTTACTGTCTCCACTTTAACATATCATAGGATTTGCATTACACCCCATCTCTCAACACCCAAATTTATATTGACCCTCCTTTACCCCCCCTATCTAATCATTGCCAGTTTGTATTAGCAGTTTAATTGAACCCCATTTCCCCCCTCCTCCCATCAGAAATTTTATTGGTATCATATCACACAAACCCCTCTCCTTACTCCTCTCAGCATTTGCTCAAACCTTCGTTACACACATCCCTCCCTTCCCTCCAGCCCTCCTCAAGGTGACCACCAATCCCTATATTACTCCAATCAATTTAGCCTGTTTTCCATTGAATAATTATTATTCTTTTACCATTATACCCCACCACTATATTCAATTGACTATCTAATCGACCCACATCCACCCACTACCCCCCACAGCGAATCATGGGCTTACATCACACCTCCTTACTCTTATTCACTCGACTCCCCGCCCCCTCTTCGCCCTCTATCCACTTACACGCTACAGCTCAAACCCCATCTGCCACGACTAGACTTTGCTGGTGATTTCATGATATCGCATTGCTCACTCGTCATTGGTGGTTGGTCAAAAGATATCTCGTCCTGTTCAGATAATTAATGTAGCAAACTGCGCACCATATCACATTTCTTCGTTTGATGCGAGAGGTAACAGACCGCACTCTCTTGTCTGGCGTTTTCAGCATTCGGTTAGGTAAGTTATTTTTTATGTTCATCTCTTCCATCATTTTCTGCATGGTATTATCGAACTCGNTTTCAGCATTCGGTTAGGTAAGTTATTTTTTATGTTCATCTCTTCCATCATTTTCTGCATGGTATTATCGAACTCGTTCGCAATTTCATATCAATTTTCCCATAAAAAACCCCCTGCTTAAAATGTTGTATACCAGTCCATACCAGGGAGTTTTTGGAGTGCAGATATAAAGATGAAGTGTTCATTTAGTAGTATGATTACAATTAACATTCCGATTTAGTCTTCGGTGGTCCACAGCTAGTCTTTAGTCCATCGCTAATTCCAGCTGGACTGCCTGTGTTGTGGATGCTGTTCGCAAATTGTACGAGGGTAGCTCGGGCGATGGCCATATCTTCCATGCTCCTCTATACCATCAATGCATCAACCGTACAATCTTTCCAACATTCTTGCAATCATTCCATCAATCTTCCATTTTTTCGATCAATCTTTTAATAAATATCGCAATGTCACCGTCAATAATTCGAAAAAATCTTTCAGTCAACCATCAACTCATAATTAGTCCATCGGTTTGTCACCTGTCTCTCATCCATACATATAACAGAACCATTTATTCACCAATTGTCTATCCACATTTGTACTTGACGACTGCGTTATTGTTTCGTATACACTTCAATAAATCTTCATTAATATTTTGTATGTAATACTGTATTATAGTAATCGAGTGCCCATAGAACCAAATTTAAAGTAGTGTGAGGATAAAAGCATAAAACACAAAAAAGTAATAAAAATATTATTATTATTATTACTACAATCTTAGAAGAAAGCAGTTGGTCACATCATGCGATATAATCCCTTAGCTTCATTCCACTATTAATTGAATATATCTAGTATATGTGCGGGGAATCCCCACCTGGTTGAAAAGCGATCAAGTGCCTGAGTCTATTGACAAGTTCATTTGGTTCTTCGGGAAATATGTAGCCAGTATNTCTGGTTGAAAAGCGATCAAGTGCCTGAGTCTATTGACAAGTTCATTTGGTTCTTCGGGAAATATGTAGCCAGTATTCTCAGCATCCTTTGCCTTCTTCATGTCGCTCGCTGGAGCAAATGTGGTGGAGGGGTGTGTCAGAGTGTAGAGAAAATTGCTATTGTCTTCAGCATCATCACTGNGCTCGCTGGAGCAAATGTGGTGGAGGGGTGTGTCAGAGTGTAGAGAAAATTGCTATTGTCTTCAGCATCATCACTGCCTTCATGTGCCTTTACATTAATACTGTTCTCATGATCCTATTCACCCCATGTTTTGTATTCTATATTAACTACGTTTTTCTTTGTAGCAGAAGTTGCATGGTCATCATCAGTATAAAGTGCTGACGGCCATATATTTTGAAGTTAATCGATTTCATGCGAAAGTCTTGCAAGTGTATATTTCGCGTGACCCGACTCTACTGCACGATGCAGGTCACTCATTCCATCTTCAGCATTAACTAACTGTCTCATCATAATCGCCTATGGAATCAGTACCCATATATGCAGCAATAGGTATTGGCGGCAACGTCTGTTTTCAGTCGAGTTATGCGTCGGACGGGAAGGGATGCGATGTATTAATTAATAAACAAATAGTGGCGGTGGTCAGTCTTCTCCTGGTCTTCATGTCTTGGAGGGTGTGTTCTCCGCTATTTTTTTCTGAACTGTGGACCTCCTGAATGCGAGTATTTGTTTTTTTATATACATTTTAGAAATCTTAAAATATAAGATTTTTTAATCTTATTTTTTTTTAGATTGGTTATATTTTTTTTTGGAATTTTTTTTTGGATGTTTTGGGGATTTTGCGATTTTGTTAGTCTCAAGGCCACCCAAGGTCATGGATACATGGTCAAGGTCATGGGCGTATGGTCAAGGTCATGGGCGTATGGTCAAGGTCATGGGCGTATGGTCAAGATCAATGCCATCCAGATCCAATATGGTGGATGGGTAACAACACAACATAGCGGTCGGCCGACCTGACAGAGCATGAACAACTCCGAACTCCGACGGCCTACGCCCTTGTCCCAAAACGAAAATAATCATACTTCTTCGGAGAATGCAGCACATCTGGAAGGAAGTGTGCCTGTTTTAATTAATTGTTCCACAGCTATGTAGAAAATTATTAGTTTGAAAATATTAGTATGACGCTATTCCCCACCTGTGGTATACAGAGTGGTTCGTAGGGTCGGAGTTAATTCCTCCAGGCACAGACTATAGGTGGCTTGAAGGTTGAGGGTNGGCAGGCACAGATTATAGGTGGCTTGAAGGTTGAGGGTATATCAATAAGGTAATCTTTCGTTGTTTCACTTTACTGGATGGATATATTGNGTTAATTCCTCCAGGCACAGACTATAGGTGGCTTGAAGGTTGAGGGTATATCAATAAGGCAATCTTTCGTTGTTTCACTTTACTGGATGGATATATTGTCTCGAGTTTAAAAATACACTTCCGAGGTGCGGTACTCTATTTAACTAACTCGGATTAACTGTCGGCGACGTCGTGGGGGAGGGGGGCTTCTTTGGACGATGACTTGATACTTAACTCTGCTTGTAGTGCATGGTATGTTGTCGGCTGTGGATGAGATTCGGCGATGTGGGTGGCCTTGGAAAAGGCCCATGTTTGGTGCAGTCTCCCCTCGACTGGTGCTCTAGGTTCGCTCCTCGACGCTCTCCTCTCGTTTCGTAGTCCTCTCGCGATTTCCGATGCAACTGATTGTCTCGGCACGGTGATAATGAACAGCCCCTCTTCTCTCGTAAATTAGCTTATATCCTTTCTCGACTTCCTCCCTAAGTTCCTACACGTGTCTCTCTTGTTGGGGGCGGGGGAGTGAGGAAGGCGCAGTACAACGAACACTTCTAGCATGCACCATGGTTCGTGAAGGTAGGGGAGGGGGGGAAGGTGGCCTGCACCCTAAAACTTACCCTATCAGCTTATTCTTCCGCGGTTTGGCTAAAAGGGTGGTAGGGGTGAAGAGTTCTAGTGGCACCACTTTCAATTTGTCAGCTGTTTTCTCTGGCGTGAAGCTAGAGGTGCTCTTTCTTGGCTCTGCAATTTCTCCCGTTTTCCTACGTATTTACGTACCGCCTTCCGGGTGCTTCGGCGATATGCCAGCTCTTACTCGGCACAACCTTGACACGTGTAACTGCGATCCGTCCTGGCTGTCCACGTGTCTCGCGACACGTGTCAACTGGTAGGTGCTCGCGGGGAGGTCAGCGAGGTTTCTACTCCCAATATGCGTTACACGTCAAGTAAGTACACTATTAAAAGTTACGAGTTGCGGNGGAGGTCAGCGAGGTTTCTACTCCCAATATGCGTTACACGTCAAGTAAGTACACTATTAAAAGTTACGAGTTGCGGAAGTTGCCTTTGTCTTTCGGTAGTATCACTTGTTGGGATTGATATCATAAAATCATTTCTATGATACTGAGGATAACATTATACGGAAGATGACGAACGAAACCATTCTGCTTTAAAATAAGTAACAATGACATTCTGTACAACTCGTTACTGACCATTGGAGCAGCAATTCTGTAGAGGTCAGAGCACGAGTATTCTACCATGGCGAACAATGTTCGATTTCCTTCTGGTTCAAAAAATGATCTTTGCGTGTGGGTAACAAAGCGGGGGACGTTGCCGTTGTCCGGTGGTTTTGTTCGTGTTCTCATATTTCTCTAACCCTTGCATTCCATCGTTGCTCCATTTATATCTCATTTCACACACATCAGCGCTGAGTAGCTCAGTTGCAACGCACTGCCAAGTTTCTTGTATTACAGAGTTTCTCAACTAGGCGGCATGGCGCTGCACATTCTAGCTTGCTCAAAACAATCTGTTTTTGTGGTTCTTTGCCACTGTCTTTCTCAAGACAACATAGCACTCAGGAAAGGAAATTCCGCTCAATCGTTCTAGTGAGGCGATCAGGCCCGGAATATTTGGTTTAATAGTCAAAAATCACAATTAACCAGACCAAATGGTTGGACTTATTAACCCACTGTGGGCGGTGTAAACATTCTGAAATAACTTTCAATTCGTAACCCTAAATTTAGTTACAGTTTCTTTTGTAAGCAAAACCAAAGTTGTTCTAATGGCTGCTGTCTCTCACCAGGTAAATATGTCCTTGTGAGGGAGACTGTGGCCAGATATTCCACGGACGTCATCGCTTCATGTGCCTTCGGAGTGAATGCCAATGCCCTCGCCGACCCGGAGAGTGTATTCCGCACGACTATGAAGAAGGTGTTTGAGTTTAAAGGCGTCAGGAAGTGGGTTGTTCTGTTCTCTCAAGTAGCACCCCGGCTAGCGCGACTTATTCCCCAGAAGAAAGACACCAACAGTGACGTGAACGCCTTTNGTTCTCTCAAGTAGCACCCCGGCTAGCGCGACTTATTCCCCAGAAGAAAGACACCAACAGTGACGTGAACGCCTTTTTCCGGAATACGTTCTGGGACGTCGTGAGCCACCGCAAGAAGAACGGAATAGTGGGCAAGGACTTCGTGGACATCCTGATGCAGATGAAGAACGAGGGCGAAGTGCGAGCTGAAGATGCCAAAGAGTTAGNCGCAAGGACTTCGTGGACATCCTGATGCAGATGAAGAACGAGGGCGAAGTGCGAGCTGAAGATGCCAAAGAGTTAGAGGAAATAAAGCATGACAGCAGATACATGGATTCGTCTTCCACCAAAACTGACAAGACAGATATCAGTGAGTACTAATTTTACTAGNGCATGACAGCAGATACATGGATTCGTCTTCCACCAAAACTGACAAGACAGATATCAGTGAGTACTAATTTTACTAGTAAAGTAGGTGCTTTACTCGCCAGAACAACTTTCTTTTGGTACGATAACTGTAGGAAATCATAGTTTAGGAGCAATTCTGCTTTTGCCATCTGGTTATTGATAGTACTTTGACAGTGTTTCACCCTTAAGGGGAATTGTCCGGAGTATTTTNTTCTGCTTTTGCCATCTGGTTATTGATAGTACTTTGACAGTGTTTCACCCTTAAGGGGAATTGTCCGGAGTATTTTAATAAGATCACCTTTTTCGTCTACCTAAAATAAGCTTTGTTACTAAATAATAGGTTAAACCTAAACAGTTTACTCCATATATTTAGTATCTAATGTTAAGATAAATATTAACACTACTTAATAGAAATACCTCTCCATCCTGTATGGTACAGGTTTTAAAAATTCACTCTTTTAAGTTTTTTTCTCCTACTTTTACAGTATTAAGAACGGAACCATTCAAATGTCAAAATCGACAAAGTGAATGTTTTGATTTCTTTGTAATAAAAAGCAATGAATTGCTATAATCGCTAATGCTCTGTCTGTTAATGTNTGTCCGGAGTATTTTGATAAGATCACCTTTTTCGTCTACCTAAAATAAGCTTGGCCACTAAATAATAGGTTAAACCTAAACAGTTTACTCCATATATTTAGTATCTGATGTTAAGATAAATATTAACACTACTTAATAGAAATACCTCTCCACCCTGTATGGTACAGGTTTTAAAAATTCACTCTTTAAAGTTTTTTCCTACTTTTACAGTATTAACCATTCAAAAGCCAAAATAGAAAAAGTGAATGTTTTGATTTCTTTGTAATAAAAAGCAATGAATTGCTATAATCGCTAATGCTCTGTCTGTTAATGTGTGTTGCAGAACTGGTCGACGATGACTTCGTGGCACAAGCCTTTATTTTCATCCTAGCTGGTTTCGAAACGTCTTCCGCAGTAGTAACTTTCACTCTGTATGAGCTGGCAGTTAATCCTGACATCCAAGACAAGTTGAGGCGAGATATACAAACAGTCCTCGACAAACACAACTCTCAAGTCACATACGATGCCATAGCAGACATGGCTTACCTGGAGATGGTCATGTCGGGTGAGATTCTTTTTAATATATGAACACAGGAATGTTGTTTGTTTCCTACTATATTATTTGTATCTATAGTATTTGTCAGATACTGGGTTTACAGAAGGGCTATAAATCACAACGTCAATATGATATAAGCAAAGCAATATAGAACGAATTAGATTTAATTTGCGAATACTTGCCAGAAGTACTTCTTTATTTTTAAAACTCAAAACTAAAATAAATTAGCCTTTAATATAATGATTGACTCAAATTGATTATATCCCAAAATAACTCAAAAGCCAAAAACTCTCACAATTTTAGTAAACCAGAGGAGTGTTTGTTATTGGAATTTATCGTATAAATGAGATAAAGAAATTCTTTTACCTAGCGCGTCATAAATGTGGCATTCATTTATTTTGCTTTCTAAAATTCTTCTTACTATATTATTTGACTAAAATTTTTGTAATTACGTATTTTAATTCGTTGCAGGTTGAAATGTTTTCCTTAAAACTGCGTTGCCATTTATGATTCTCTTTTTACTGTGTACTTCTCATTTTTTCACATCACAAATTTAATGCAAAATGGGAACCTGTCAAACTTATGACCACAAATTTTATTGTCTTGGCCCTGCGTTGTTTAAAACAGCCATCTAAAAATTAGGAATTATTTTTATTTGTTTAGAAACGATGCGCATGTATCCGACAGTACCTATGCTGGAAAGAAATTGTCTACAAGACTACAAAATTCCAGGAACTGAGATCGTTGTAGAGAAGGGAACGAGCGTCATGATCCCAGTGTTGGGCATCCACTGGGACCCTGAAATATACCCAGAACCTGAGAAGTTTGAACCTGAAAGGTTCACCCCTGAGAACAAAAGCAAAAGGTCCAACTTTGCACACATTCCGTTCGGCGAGGGACCAAGGATTTGCATTGGTAAGATACTACAATAGACATTCAGTATTAAGCATTTTATATTCAGAAATATAGCTTTATCCTGTATAATTTTGCCACCATTACTGAACATACGTATCTATCTGTTCGATTTACTGTGTCTTTAAAGTGCCAACATATTTTGTTCCTTTCCTTTCAAAATTAATATAATTCTAGCTGGTAACCAAAATGAAAGATTATATTTACGATCATGAACATGTTGCAGTGAAACATAATATTACACTGTTTCTTGTCTGAAATGGAAAGAATAATGAACTGCCACAATGGCTACTATTACCAGGGGAAGTTTTCTTTCGCAGTGTTGTACCACTTGAAACAATGCTTGTGCTATCACTGCAAGCATTCTCTTCAAATATATTTGACTCTTTGAATAAAGTTTTTATGGCAGAGACAAATGATTAATATTTTTTAGATAAACAGGAAAATATACAGCTGCAGACGAAAGTGCAAGTTAATTAATCGCCAGAATTTATACTGTACCAAAAACCTGTTTCAATCGTTCATAGTTTTAGATATGTCACGGTTTGAAGAGAAGTTCGGTAACAATACAGCAGAAAAGGCATGCCATTTGCAGGTCTGGAAGTGACCGATAGTGACCGGGGACTGAATGAAGAACATACACATAATGCAAGTCTACCTACACGTGGATTGCATGGTATAAATTGATAGTATTGCTTTCAACTTGTTTGTCAAGACTAAACGGAAGTTGAACCATACATCCCAGCTTTATTTTCAGACTTTGGAGAGACTAAAATCGACATTATACTAGAATTGCACGTGTGGTAGCCCAATAGCAAATTCCACATTCTCGTCTACGGCGCCGTCCTTGACAGTGTCAGTGCAGGGAGGAAAGTATTTGTCAGTGGACGTGTGTGTCGTGTGTACCAGGCCCGGGTGGGTGTGCAGTACCACAAGTTCGCAGCAACGTGCTTCATGTGTTAAGTAGGCGAAACTGCCCTCAAATGAAATACCCTATTGTTTCCAGATGATGTTTCCAATTTTGCACTTAGATTTTAGATATTTTTTTTTTTTAGAGAAATGTGTACTGGAAACTTTTCAAAATAAAATTACAGTAATGTAATTAAAATATTTAAATTATGTATATAATTCGTTAAAAAAACAGTTTTATTTAAAGAAAATATGCTAAAAATGTCACACGAAACCTTCCAAAAAATTACATTAGCACATAAAAATAATAATATAATTTAGATATTTTTTGTATTTAAAGAAACTATGATGAATATGTGATTACAGACTTAGAGGAGGATGAAATTACACTGTTAAGTCTTTTTTTTTCCTCAATAGTTTCTTTCTTTTAAACAGATTCCATTTCTGTTAATATAGTTCAATAATAAAATGATGTCACTCATATAGATCACAAACAAACAATTTGGCACTTGTTGTAAGTTCTGCACACTCACAGTGGACCCATGATTTGCACTGCATGCACTGGAGCCATGCCTCTGAATGATTTGATCTTGAGCACAAATCTTCGCAGTGTAAGCAGAGAACATCTTCATTTGCACACGACTGTGGTGCAAATGCCATTTTGATATCTCGCGATCATAGAAAGTTTGAAAAGGCCAATACATAGCCGCATATAAATTACAGTGTTTTTGAATTGTAGACAAAGCACTTTCGTCCATATTGTAAATTATCGTTTGCTGAAAGTTGTCTGAAAAACTTTTGTATACATTTGGAAAACTAGTTTCCTTNCGTCCATATTGTAAATTATCGTTTGCTGAAAGTTGTCTGAAAAACTTTTGTATACATTTGGAAAACTAGTTTCCTTAAAGTTTATTGAAAGTCATAGCACGGGCAGAACTGGTTGGTTCCGTATTTATTAATTATATTCTCGGTTGCGATTTAGAAATACAAACCACCAATTCCAACCTGCCAAAATGAAACAGAGATATATCCCATTGTTTGTACCAACATAAAAACTTGTCTTCTCATGTGTGCAGCTGTTAAACAAAAAATGTGGGATTCCATCAGTTTAATATGATCCACAATTTCCCTTTCAGTCATAATATGACATTTTTTCAGATAAAATCCCAGCCCTTGAACCGAACCTTAACGTATCTTATTCTCACCACGGCATCTTCTCAGGACAAATATCAAACACACGCCTTGGATACTTCCAGTTAGCCAATCACATTGTTCTCGACTGCCTGAATAGCTCTGTCAATTGATTACCTACTCCAGTTTATCCTCGTAGTTTTGTTCATTATATTTTATAACCAACTAAAAACCAATTATTAAATATCATTATCTTACTAATATGCATATTAGGCGTTGGCTTACATATTGAAAATGATAAATATTACAATGAAGCTACCATGAATAGTTGAATTACCAATTCAGAATAAAACAACACACTACGTCATNCGTCCATATTGTAAATTATCGTTTGCTGAAAGTTGTCTGAAAAACTTTTGTATACATTTGGAAAACTAGTTTCCTTGAAGTTTATTGAAAGTCATAGCACGGGCAGAACTGGTTGGTTCCGTATTTATTATTTATATTCTCGGTTGCGATTTAGAAATACAAACCACCAATTCCAACCTGCCAAAATGAAACAGAGATATATCCCATTGTTTGTACCAACATAAAAACTTGTCTTCTCATGTGTGCAGCTGTTAAACAAAAAATGTGGGATTCCATCAGTTTAATATGATCCACAATTTCCCTTTCAGTCATAATATTACATTTTTTCAGATAACATCCCAGCCCTTGAACCGAACCTTAACGTATCTTATTATCACCACGGCATCTTCTCAGGACAAATATCAAACACACGCCTTGGATACTTCCAGTTAGCCAATCACATTGTTCTCGACTGCCTGAATAGCTCTGTCAATTGATTACCTACTCCAGTTTATCCTCGTAGTTTTGTTCATTATATTTTATAACCAACTAAAAACCAATTATTAAATATCATTATATTACTAATATGCATATTAGGCGTTGGCTTACATATTGACAATGATAAATATTACAATGAAGCTACCATGAATAGTTGAATTACCAATTCAGAATAAAACAACACACTACGTTATNCAATGATAAATATTACAATGAAGCTACCATGAATAGTTGAATTACCAATTCAGAATAAAACAACACACTACGTTATTTTACAGATAACACATGTATGTAATTATACCCTGACAACAATTATTTTCATCAACTAACCTGTAATATTTCTAGAGAAATGAAATGTTATCAACATAAGTACACAGTATCATCGCTGCCAACCACAGAACACTGGAAAACTGTCGCGACGTTCGCCCCTGATGTGCATTTCATGAGAAATCGAGTGTCAGTTTATCCTAGTGCGCCGTTACAAGCCGATCTCGCAAACAACCGAGTTGATACTAGCTCCCTGCACGTCACACCGGCCGCCACAGATACAACTCAAACAACCGAGCATATACTAGTTCTCTGCACGTCACACCAGCCGCGGCAGATACATCTCAAACAACCGAGTAAATACCGACTCCCTGCACGTCACACCGGCCACCGCAGATACAACTCAAACAACCGAGTTGATACTCGCTCCCTGCACGTCACACCGGCCGCCACAGATACAACTCAAACAACCGAGCATATACTAGTTCTCTGCACGTCACACCAGCCGCGGCAGATACATCTCAAACAACCGAGTAAATACCGACTCCCTGCACGTCACACCGGCCACCGCAGATACAACTCAAACAACCGAGTTGATACTCGCTCCCTGCACGTCACACCGGCCGCCACAGATACAACTCAAACAACCGAGCATATACTAGTTCTCTGCACGTCACACCAGCCGCGGCAGATACATCTCAAACAACCGAGTAAATACCGACTCCCTGCACGTCACACCGGCCTCCGCAGATACAACTCAAACAACCGAGTTCATACTCGCTCCCTACACGTCACACCGGCCGCCACAGATACAACTCAAACGAGTAACGTGCGGAATTAAGTTGTTCGGGATGTGGATCTTTTGTTTAGTCATCAGGAGTGCTTACGTCCATACTTTTTGCCAATACATGTTATCCTTCCATATTTCACGTCAAGGTAATTAGTACTGATGGATGTGTTAAAATTAGAAAATGCACTCCATTTAATAATGTTGCAAAAAATTAATGCTGAAAAATGAACATACAAAAGTTTTCAGCAACTACTGTGAGTTATCCTTACAGCGTTCTTCATACACAAAGTTGTCAGTAACTATAACCACTTATCCTAAGAGTGAATAATACCAGATGATTGTATGTTTATAAGCTGTGACATGATTGGCGGGTACAGTGGGCATGTGCTCTGTGTGAATACAGCGGCAGTCCTCGGGGCTACTCGCAGCGTCTCTACGTCGCACTGCTATCTCTTGCAATCACTGAATGCCGAGTTCTTGTTAACATCTTAAATCACACAGAAAATTTACTTTGAGGGCCACGTGATTAATATCAGTGATATTTTGCGGTACAGGCTTGATATGTTGCTGTCGGCTAACGAGAGGACACGCTCACGCCATTCGAAGTGACTGAGTCTTGCCAGCTTTCTTAAGTAACGGTATTTGCGTCCAGTGCTGTCCTCAGCCCCGCGTAGTCACCGAGCTACAACACCTACGCAACCCTTATGNCAGATGATTGTATGTTTATAAGCTGTGACATGATTGGCGGGTACAGTGGGCATGTGCTCTGTGTGAATACAGCGGCAGTCCTCGGGCTACTCGCAGCGTCTCTACGTCACACTGCTATCTCTTGCAATCACTGAATGCCGAGTTCCTGTTAACATCTTAAATCACACAGAAAATTTACTTTGAGGGCCACGTGATTAATATCAGTGATATTTTGCGGTACANTTGTTAACATCTTAAATCACACAGAAAATTTACTTTGAGGGCCACGTGATTAATATCAGTGATATTTTGCGGTACAGGCTTGATATGTTGCTGTCGGCTAACGAGAGGACACGCTCACGCCATTCGAAGTGACTGAGTCTTGCCAGCTTTCTTAAGTAACGGTATTTGCGTCCAGTGCTGTCCTCAGCCCCGCGTAGTCACCGAGCTACAACACCTACGCAACCCTTATGGGTACAACACCCTACATACATGAATGCATCACTACTGATACGTGCACCGTGTAGGCACATGTAATATAATCCTGTTTATCTTCGTTTACTTTAGGGGCCACGGTGGTGTAGTGGTTAGGTTACTCGCCTCCCACCATGGCGAACCGGTTTCGATTCCCGGCTGGGTCGCCCTCAGATATTCACATTGGGAATTGTTCCAGACGATGCCGCTGGTCGGCGGGTTTTCTCTGGGATCTCCCGTTTGCCCCACCCTTACATTCCAGCGCTGCTCCACACTCACCTCGCTTCACCCTCATCGGCTCTCAAGACCTAGATGTTAAGAGCCGTCCAAATCTCATCACTCACACACACACACAGACTCACTTGACCGGATGCACTTTATTATCATTCAGATTTCCATTTAATTTAAATAACTCAGGAAGAGATAATTACAGTAAAGAGAGATGATGTGTCTTGAAGTTCTTGAAGATATTGATTGAATTGTAATTGTTTCCACAGGCATGAGGTTCGGCCAGATGCAAGTGAAGACGGCCTTGGTACACATACTGACGTCATTCAAGATCACGCCTTGTGCAGAAACTCCACCAGCTCCGCTGCACATGGGGACTTCTTCGGACTCTAAAGCTTCCCAAAAGGTCATCGCTCTAGCATTCCAAAAGATTAAGTGAATATTCTATCAATAAAACCGTGGTATTTTTACACAGTATTTCCCTAAGTGTAATCGCAAAACACTCAGTTGTAACCATGCTTATATAATACACTGCATAAATGACTACGGCCCCAGTAGAAGTTCTTGGTTGGTGCAAAGTTGTACCAACCTTTACTCAAAGGTGGAGCCGATGTTGGAGACATAACGTTGGTTAAGGTGGCCGCCTGGTTGAAGGAATTTTGCACGTCTAAGGCGTGACAGCGTGGGAGCGCTAGGGGCGACCGAGACACGGGCTTCAACTCTCTCGTCGCCTCTACGCGCAAAGCACTGAACTGGCGTGCAGGCTTGCCGTCGAGAACGCGCCTCTATGAGACTTTCAGCGGAGACCCTACCATTTCATGACGTAATAATAAAAATAAAGGTTTGATGCACGTCCCTATTCCTTTTTTAATGTTTTGTACCGGGATGTTCACAACAAAAGATGACTGTGAAAACACCCGTTTGAGACATTTTCACCATCACAAAAACAGCTTTAGAGAGAAATGGAAGAACTGAAATACGTATACAGACGCGCAACGTTTCTTAAATGCTATTCGTAAGCAGACCTCACTCACATATGTTGGACGGTATTTTANACGTTGGACGGTTTTTAAATAAAAGCTGCAGCTGTGCACACCTACCCAGGCGGCCGCCTTAAACACTAGAATCACACTCCGCTCTACGTTAGCCCAACGTCGTGTTATTACTCGGGCGCTAAACTGTTTCTCATGATTTACAAGCCGAAGGTTTAGCAGCATTTTCCAACATTGGTACTTTGTTGCCAATACATGCTATTACGTTCATAAAGGCAGCAAATAAATTACATTCTACCACCGTTGGTTAGTGATGCTTTAAGTACATTTGACCCAATGGTTAAAAATGGATATAGTTTTCTACTCTTCTGTTTCTTATTTCCTTCCTGTGTTAACATAGAACATCCTTAATTACCATCTATATCCTGAAAATCTAATCGCCTGATGTTGGGTGCGAACTCGCTCCCTTCCAAGTGCCAGCTGACCCGCAATCTACTACACTACTTCCGGTCGCATGGCGAGTGAAATAATACGATATTTACTATACTTTTACTGTTTAATTTACACTATTAACATGTCACATTTTGCTGCTTTTAATTCGAAATAAACTGACGTAGTTGAAGTTATGCCTTACATGTTTACTAGTATGGCACATATCATTCATTTTTAAGGCTTTTGTTGAGTCAATGCTTGCAATCTATAAAATTATCAGTTGTCACAGGATAATTTTCTTTTATATGAGCGTGAAATTGAAAACTGGCATACAGTACCGTATGCCAGTTTTTAATCCAACATAACATGCATCCCACCATATATCATTATGCCAACCAAACTCCAATAGTTAGAAAATAATACTAACTATTTTAATTTAATATAAGTTCATACTTTACTTAGATTTTAGTTACCACAAATGGTAAAACAAAGTTATATCGAATATTCATATTTGTGAGGGGCAGTTTATGCTTAATTATATATATTAAAAATTTACCTTGAAGAAATTGCTGTACAAATGCTTTTAAACAAAGGCCCTCACATAATAATAATTTAGAATTTTGCCTGTAAAAGAATGATTGATCATCAATATTAAATTAAAAATTGTATTCCAAAAAATTGTCCAAATATTTGTATTTCAACACAACGACTTTCCAACCTTACCAATACAATGCTAACAGTTGAATATGTTGGCCAACGTACTAGTTACAGCAGTACAGTTTCAACTAGAATTCAAAACACAACCAACAATATACCGCTTATTTTTAAATGCCCTCTGTGCTAAAAACACACAAATGTATACATTTTTTACACACTGCTTAATAATCTAAGCTGAAAAGAGGGTAAAGTATTCACAGTTGTCTCTGTAGACTGTTTTCCTTGGGAGAGAACCAAATAGCGATTTGACAGTCTAAGTGTAAAGATGTTACGTGTAATAGGCGTATCTGCTAACGGAAGGCTTACTATATCAAAAGTTTTCGTTGTGCATAGAATGAAATTGTCCTGGGTGACCTATAAACTCACTCTTAAACATGGCGAGTTATCGGAGTGCTTATTGCTCAAATATGCTATACACACAAATGTCTAAAATAATTTTAGAATAGTTAGAAATACAACATGTAAGGCAGTGAAAAGAGGTACCGATTCTTAACAATGATGACTAAGTATTACTTAAACCAGGCCAGAAATCGATGTGGGTTTTCGTTTCAAAATAACGAGAACACATGCCTCTATTTTACTTCAATATTGAAGATTTACAAAGAGATGAAAGATGGAAAATATGTTTTCATATTTTATTTTGTATCCGCTCAAGGAGAAGCCAGCCGCGTGCAACAGACCAATGACAGAGGCCGACAAACGGGATGTAAGGCGGGAAGCATCCGAGAAAACCCCTGCACAACGCCGACGGGAACCGAGGAGGGCGGAACGAGTCCGCGAGGAGACGACCACGGCAGCCGGCCGTCATCAGACGCCGAGGCCTGTCAGTTCCAGCGCACCAGACCTCACCTGCAGGACCAGCTACCAGCACAGCAGGACAGATAAGTACAGTCATCCAGCGTGTGTGAAGAGTACTACCCCCCT
>NQII01003160.1:0-32371 GCA_002778355.1 Clitarchus hookeri | reverse complement strand
GGGGGGGGGGGGGGGGGGGGGGGGGGGTTGTGGGCCAGCGTCGCTCTAAAATTCCTAAACCGTCACACGACAAATGGCTTCCAGACATTGAGTGAAGACGTATGCCGGAAGTTGGTTTCCATTGACGAAAGGAGGAAGCAGCAGGAAGCGGGAAACCCTTGACCAGTTTGTCAATAAGGCTGAGAGTCGGATGTCAAACATCCGTCTGCGGGCTCCCCGGCCTCCCTCAGCTCAGAAGAAATAAAGTATAGAAGGCGGTGTGTTAGCTCTGGTTGGGTGGCCAGATGTGACAACGGCAGGAAGAGAGGGGAGCATTCAGTGCGTCACAAGTGAAATAAGGAAAATGTGACGATTCTTCAGAGGATACATATAAAATATAAGTGCAGTGTGGCCATTACGCAATGGAGACTGTATAATGGAAACATTTTTACTTTAGAAAATCTTAGTATGTTTTTGTAACTTATAGCACATAGAAAAAAATGGAGACAAGTGCATTTTAGCGGTAGGCCTCACAGGTGATCTAGGTTGAGAAATTTAGGAAACCGCAGTGTAATATTAGCGTAGTGTTTTTAAGGTAATTTTGTAATAATATTTATAGTTTATTGTGATAAGGTAATGCAAGGTCTGTTTTGTGATGGAGCCAAAAGTTAGGAAAGAAACAGAAGTCTTATGTAACTACACCTGAAAATTAAGGAAACATGATTACAGTTAAAGAGAAGCCAGTATTTAAATTGTTATCTTGATAGGGATTTGGGTAGAGAAGAAAACAGTTAATGGAAGCCCTAAGTTTTTATGTATACAACAATTACTGCCTACACATCAACTTTCGAGGGTAATGTGACGACCCTGCATTGTATTAATGTCAAATTATTATGTTCATTTTATGAGCTTATTGTTTGGTATAATTTTTACTGTCATATCGCCATCTGTCGGAATATTGTATTATTTTTCACATTGTATCAAAGGGTTTTAATTATGAGATTCTGTCGTGTATCAAGCAACTTGTATCTGTGAAAAGCGGCCGGCCACACACACGTTGTTCAGGCAGCCAGCGAGGCACCCCCCCCCCCCCNGCGGGGACCAATCCGCTCGTTTTGCTCCCACCCCGCTACTGCAGGGGGAGGGGGGGATTTTACAAAACAGTTCTCCTAATAATGAACACGAAGTGCAATCAGCATGGTTTAATGGAATCTGTGACGTTTTTATTTTAAATTAATTTAGATGGCAATAAATGCGTATTGAGTGTTAGCAGCGCACGGAAGTAAGTGACATACGGAGGGGAGTCATGGGAAGCGACACCGCTCCAGAAGGGTCTTGTCCGCGGTATAAGGCACAACAGGCGCGGCGCCCGAGGCCTCTCCGAGCGGCGAGAGGGGCGCTGTTACGTCAGTGACATGTTCGTCGTGACGACACTGTGGCCAGCGGCGCGGCACATCGCCGAGAAGCCAGTGGTTATCGCGGACCTCGGCTCTAGATAATTACAAACTTCCAATTGAAGATTCCACAAGCAAGCATATCGCGTCGTGTCGTGTGGCTTCGTTATTATAGTGTATTTACGGTTCCTTCACACTTTTTGAATTGAACCTTTGAAAAATCACTCCACGTGTTTGTGAATGGCTGTATCCTATATATGAGGTCTATCACAAGAGTTTCATACTCGTGTTAACATAAAAGTACGTTATTTTTTATTCATTTGAACTTTTACTTATATTTTATCTATAAATTGTAATATTTATTTTTAAATAATATGAATGAAACAGGGAGAAATAAGGTGTGTTGGTAATATGTATTAAGAAATGGTTCTTATGCAAATTTTCTTACACTGAGTGCGCTATGTTATAGACTCGCTTAAGCCTTGTTTGCATGAGGTGGAGGAATATCCTGGAAATATAAATCTAGCAGGGCTTCGGAAAAGTGTGAAGTAATCGTGAATGACAGGCCAGTACGTAGCAAGCAAAACTACGACGTATTTATTGGCTGATCGAATGTATAACGAGCTCGCTGAGGCACAACATTTCTAAACATTATAAATTCTAAGAATTGATGGACAATATGGCTAATGCCGGGGTGTGAACAGTGTGTTACTACCGGGAGGGACATCGCACATCTTGTAACAAAACCTGAGACTCTATTGACTGCGAAGAAGAAATACTATCTTTTAGGAAGTTACTCAATTATGTCCATTATTATAGTTTAGCCATAAATGATCTGAACTGTTTACAAATGACGGGTGGGGGCATGTGTGTATACATAAACATACACACACACACATATATTTATATATAACTGTCCATGCAAATTTCCTTTTGCATAATATATTAATCTGCTGTTTCTACTACTTTGATATTTATCATTTAAAATTATTTTATTGAATTAAGTGATTAATAGCTATGGTAACTTCTAGCGGAAGTGTTGTTGTTGGATGATTTATTATTAATTTCTAAATATATTTGGTTCTTGACGTGACGTTCTCGTTTCTTTTCAACCCGCGGTCATGTGAAGAGCTCTGTTGTAAAGGAAACAATATGGTTAGCCTATTGTTTCGAATTATGAAAACATACGATTTTGAGCAATTTTTAATCTCTATTTCAAATGAGAATACTTGGCACTGTGAGTTCAATCTGTGCTGCCGAAACACTTCATGCCGTCTACTTTGCTCCACAGAATCAGCGAATGCAACTCGTTGCTGAGTAATTAATGTTCTGTTGTGACGTGGTGTAACGAGGTCCGTTGCCTCATGGGTACAACTTTTTTGCAGCTAATGAAGCGGTACGTATTAAACAAATAAACATGTAAACAACACTTCTGAAAACAGGGTATCGGATGGCTGTATGATATATTTCTCATACACGCTGAATTTGCATTTATTACTTGTTATATCTTGCCCCCATATGTGGCTACAAGAAAATGTTTACGTTCTAAACTTTATAATATATGTGACATTTTTTTTTCTAGTCAACATTAGGTAATTTATTAAAGAAACTCTTAAATTGTTTTAGAATTTATTTATTGACATACGTTTAAATTATAAATATTTAATCAAAATAAGTCTTACGAACAGGCACGCTATTCGCTTGAATCAAATAATGCAGATAATAACAGAACAAAAATTTCTTACAAAATTACATGAGGATAGGTTTTGTAATATGGGTTATTTACAATTAGAGTTAAAAGACGGTGTTATTTATTACTAAATGTTGGATTATATTTTTTGCGAGTCAGTTAAAAAGTTGATTTTAGGGTATTTGCGACACTATGGTTATGTAAGTATTTACTTTTTGTTATTATAAAACAAAATACAATTCGAAATAAATTACATCGTCAACAAGAACAATACATCCGATCGTTCTTTTATAAGTTCATTCATTTTGGAAAGCATAACACACAACAGTTATAGTATCATAGTTATTTTTCTTACTTTAGTTTTGAATATGGCCAGAAAGCCGGTCAATAGCGGTGTCAGAAGTAAATTCCCCAAAAGCACAAAGTACTAGAAACATTACTGGCGTCAGCAAACTCCGACAGGGGAGATGCTCTGGTGTGTGTTTAGTTCGCACATGGCAGGCACTCAATAGCTCTGCATACAGAAGAGAATGACATGGGTGCGGACCAACCAGAAGACGGCGTGCTTGGAAGTGGTGCCATCTTGATCTGTTAAACCCTGCTGTGGAATTCTTCTTTTGTCCGGCCTGCCGGCGTTTGTAAGATAAGTGTTTTCTCTAGGTACTTGGTGATGAATGACATCCTAACATGTTCTTAGCTAGTGCATGTGAAGTCAAGGTTATGTGGGGTAGTTTTTACTATGTATAGTCGGCTGTTTCATGGCCATTATTCGTCTACTCCTGAAGACCTTCCATGTATGGCAGTCTATAATGACGTGTGGAATTCAAATACAAATAATGTATTTTTTTTTTACATTCCCCATCTTGCACATCATGAAAACTTTACTGCCCACTTGTATTCAAAATGTGAAAACTATTTCTAACCTGTGAACATCTGTATAATGTGAATATGCGTGTGTATTGTGCCTACCTTATCATTAGACTTGACACTTATTAATGCACAAGTGGATATGTCAGAGTCTTCGGAATATGGATATGAATCTTCCTTAGTGCAGAACATCTAGATTGGTGTGACATATCTACATCACCTAACTGTCTCAAGAATTTTCGTGTTTATATTTATTGTATTGCTCAGGTTAGGGGAATTACTTTGACACTGCTTCAAACTAAGCATAACGAATCAATAAACACCATAGTTTCACAACAAGATTAACATAACGCTTATTGTAAAGATGTTTATGGAAAATGGGACATGTATAAGAATGATCACATAAAACACTCGAAAACAAATAAATGTTTCATCTTGGTTTTTCAATGGCACTGTCCAAATTCTTTAGAAAAAGTTATCAAACATTTGATAACATTCTTCCACACTGTAAGATATTGCTTGGTAAATATATAAAGGTGTCCATTTTATGAAAATGAAAGCGGTCGATATTACTATGATATAAACGAAATAAAAAATTTACAACTTAAATATTAAATAAAACTAGAATAAAATATAGCAAAAATACTGTTACTTTTATTCAAATCTGTTACGAAAATTTATGACAGTAGAAACTCTACACGTAGTATTATGCTTAATGATAGTTTGTTAGTACAGAAATTCGACATAAAACGTACAAATAACGAATATTTTGGGCTTCCTTGCAGATTGATTACTGCTGCACACAAACCAATTGCAAAGTATGTGAAGAAATTTTTTAATATTTCGCTCGTTACGAACCAACATACATTTCTTAATTGAATTTTAAATATTTTAAATTTTAAGTTTTTCAATAATTTATACCGCTGACCAAATTTTTGCTAGAATAATGTGACAAGTAATATTTATAAAACGGTATTTCTTAAGTTACACTAATCTTCAAGAAAACCCCTCTCATTTACAAACAATACCACACAAATACAAACAATTTGATAGCATAACTTGCAGAAACAGACACATGTTGGAAAGAAATGAAAATAATTCTGACAATACTGATATTCAGAACAGTTGCTGCATATGTGTGTGTCATAAACCTGTCCAAGGCGATACCTTGGTTCAGAAAGTCAGGGGTGTACAACATGAGAAACAACAGTGCTGATATAAGGTAATAACATTTTTTGTCACTGTCGTTAATGATTAATGGCGTTGCCTAGTAATGTTTACACAATTTTGGCCTAGAATGTAATTTAGCGTTCGGCATGCTCACAAAAAAATGTTTCAGTCCCTTTGAACTAAACAGTTACAGTAAACGTACCTCTGTCAGTAACGTCATAAGTTCGAAGACTCGTATTAAAGTAACGTTACGTCTGCACCTCATTTAGAGTGCGGGATTGGAAGACGATGATTTTGGAAAGCGCAAAAAATCTTCAGTATCTTACTCAATACGTTTATCCAGAGTATTTTATAATTGATATCTGATGGTTCACACGGTAGGACACGGAGCGGTGAAGTTCAGGTATTTGTCGACGCAGGACAAATCTAATACTCCCGGATACGCACATTGCTCTCCGAGTACTCAATACAATACTGCAACATGACAATAATAATAAATACGCGATACAGTACTGGCTTGTAGCTGTAGCGCAGAGCCTTGTAGCTGTCTGGATTCTGTTGAACATGTGTTTGAATGAAACAGTATCACAATTATCAGTTTTACAGTCTTTAAATAATCTTATAATGAGCAAAAATTTTAAACGTGAAGTGATTAAGGTAATAGCACAAGAGTAAAATATTATTTGCATTCTCATGGTAATTTTCTAATCGTCTAAGAAAGTTTTTCATACATCGCAAGGACTAGAGACGAAACTGCATGCCACTTGATTTACTCCTAGAGAAAAGGGCAGTATAGAAAATGATGTCTTTCGACAATACAAAGTGAACGTTTTGACGTGCGTTCGAAACACGTATGTTTCATTCGCAATCCAGAGTTCTCGCCCTAAGAGGGTCTATAAATAGCAGCTAAGGGCAGTATTTTTATTGCTCTGACAAAGAAGTCATTTTTTTTTCAGCTGGAGAGCACGTTGATAAAATTATTATTATTTTTTTTTCAAATTCATGAAAAATCTAGTACAATAATTGCATTCCCGAGCGCTTCCACCAGTATTTATTAGCAAACCTGGATGGAATCCTAGAGAGCTCTAGAGGCTTCGATAGGCTCCTCAAGGTGGAAATGATTGAGAAGAGGGTTCGCGATGTTAAAGAAGAATTCTTCTAAGGTGATGCGTATCAGTCAATAAATCATAAAACCATGAAATTACAATTTTACATTTTTCTTGCTGAAGACTCCAAAAGGCAACTAAGTCAAGGTACGTATGTAAACATAGACTTTATTTGTTTAGTAAGCCCTATTAAGGACGACACACTCGAACTTAGAATCAGTGGAATACTACTATTCGACCACACGAATCAGTGAAAATTGCTCCACTTAGAATGTGTGTAAAACCACTGGTTGTATTAGGGAAGCAATTCCACTGATTGAGAAAGTGCTACAGCCAACTGCGTGCGGTGGTTTAAATACTGTTTTATGGAATTTAGCCAAATAATTACGAGAAACAAACATGTTTTTGATAGTCGCTATTTGCACCCCATCACCACCCCTCTTTTAGACCAATACGTTACCAAATGACTTATCAAACCGACCTTGACAAGGAAGCGAAAGTCAATGTATTATATGAGCTTTCTTTTCGTTTTGACTATAATAGGTAACGTTTGGACTATAAAACAAACAGTACCTATGAATGCACCCACTTCACCACACATATTGCCATTTACACCTTCATACCGAGAACTGTGATGATCACGTGAAAACGAAATGGAAGACGTAAAAAAGGAAGGAAAAACTGAATGTTCATTTTACCACGTAAAATGGTGCTACGAAAGACAAAACTCACATTTTAGAATTTGTTTTTCATTGGTTTTATTAGTTAATGAGTTTTTATTTCATTTTATACATGTTGAACTGATCCATCAGCCAAAAATCATATCGCTGAAAAACTTTGAATGAAATGGTTGATGAATCAGTGGAAAATGCCACTGAATCAATAAGTGAAGGAAAACAGGCATTTTTCACTAATTCATAAATTAAATTCACTGAAGTGACTGCTGAGTTAGCCAGGCACCGTCAACTGATTTAAACAGCGAAATTCTCACTGATTGAAATTTAGTGTGCAGTATATTGAGCTTACAATTTTTCATATGTTCGATAAAGTTTTAGAATGAAATTTGTTTCAGTCACTGGTATAATTAAGTGCTGGTTTATGTTATATGAACAATTTGTGTTTATGTGACATAACTTAAAACGGAAAAAAAGTAGGACAATGACGCGATCGAGAAACGAAATTCTTAACACTTAAGACAGGCGTATTAGAAAGGTACTAATTCTTGCAGCATAGACTAATTATACAATTATACTGAAATTTATGCAGTAAACGATTTATGTACTTCCCGCTGCAACATTCTGCAATCGGATTTGTTACTCATGCAGTGACGTAGCTAGATACCCTCCATACTCTCTTCTGGCAAGCGCTTTTTAACACAGACATCGGCTTGCTAACTTGCCGCATGAATCTGCCTACCTAACACTTACATTACAAGATCTGAAAACTGTCTCTGGTCATGGCAAAACATGTCATTATCAGTCTTATTGTTTTTAAAATTGAGTTTTAAAGAAGTACAATTTACTTAAAACGTCTTTACATACATGTCTACTTACGCTGCCTTAAATTACAGATACATATTTTTTAATTACAATATAATTATTCAAATATATGATGAAGTTACACGCAAATTGCTAACGGTTTTAAGGTAAGTAGCCAGATCAAAATAATACTTTATTTTATAAATTATTAAAAAACAAAAACATAATTATTTGATATATGCAGGAAGATATATTTAGCAGTTAATATGGAGGAAATGTATTTCAAGTAAATGAAATTTTATTGAATTGATGCCATGACTTGTTAATTAAGATAAATAAACTTTCTTGTAGTTGAGAATAATTAATGAAATGGTGCTGGGCTTTAACGCGATACTGTCATAGACGGAAAGGCTAGCGACACTGAAGACGTCTGTATTAAGATGGGTTCCGAACCGCTCAGTTACCTACGTGAGTTGTTTTGTTGAAGGGCTTGAACTCATCACAGGTTTGACAGATCGTCACACGAGCGTGACGCTTTAGCCGTGACGCTAGGTGCAGACAGCAAAAGCACTTTACCAATCGTGAGTGTCGCTACCGACTGTGTTGACGCGTATAGCTGCTTTAGGCGATCTCTCTCCGGCTAATTGTCAACTCAGCTACCGTGCCATGTCTACGAGAATTCCTACATCAACGATAGATGTTGCTTCTTGGAGAAAAAGATGGCAATGCCCAAACTCATTATCTACAAATTTCGAATTACCATTAATAATTTAATTAAACTAATTGCAATGAAACCCTGAGTTTAGCTATAAAACTACTGCGTTCACTTAGTATTTCTGAGTAACTTCACATGACTCTAAATTTGTTACAAGTATAATACCACTACTGTTTATGCAACATGATTGTCTTCCTATAATAACTTTATACGGTATCAAGCGCAAATTTCAGGAAACGATTTTCTGAGTATGAAAAAGTTACAACACACAAACTTCTAGCAACTGAGCTACAACCACTGTTATAAATACGTATTCAACCACTACTTAAATCATGCGTGGATGGCTTGAAGACCTCGACAAGGATAGAGAAAAGTTAAAACACTTTTAAGTCTGTCAAGTGACGTTGAGAGAAATGGAAATATCTACAGGATCTCGTATATTCCAGAGCAGATAGCCGTTTTCCACTTCCGGAACAATAAATCCTCTCCTACAGTCATGCTCGGTAATTTTGCAGCACATGAAGTAGATGTAAAATTTGCAGAACAGATTCCTGGATCGCGTAGAGGAATGGAAAATTTGCAAAATTATAGAGGCATATAAATATGCCTGTATGATATTCTGCAGCCCAGTGCAGCTATTTGTTCATTGGATTGACCCAATAAGCATCCAGCCGTACCTTTCGACCAGGCAGCACGGCTTTCCGCCCTTGTACGCTTGCAAGCTTGTTACTGACCTGGTCTACTTCAGGGCGCGTCCAATGAGCTGCAACATGACAGTGGAAGCTACTGTCACGTATTTATGTTCGAAGTCTAGTTCGCCTTCAAGAAAGTGCGTTTTTCCTCCGCTCCTAGCCCCATGCTGCACGGGCTATCGGAAGTCACACGTTACTTTGCAAGTAATAGGCATCACGGAAGTAACACATTGTCTCACATTCAACAACTGAGAGCACACGAGTGTGGATATCATGTATTTCCTGTCTGGGCAGCTAACTAAAACAAAAAAAAAAAAAAAAACGCTCGAAGAAATTGCACGGAAAAANGCGTCCAATGAGCTGCAACATGACAGTGGAAGCTACTGTCACGTATTTATGTTCGAAGTCTAGTTCGCCTTCAAGACAGTGCGTTTTTCCTCCGCTCCTAGCCCCGTGCTGCACGGGCTATCGGAAGTCACACGTCACTTTGCAAGTAATAGGCATCACGGAAGTAACACATTGTCTCACATTCAACAACTGAGAGCACTCAAGTGTGGATATAATGTATTTCCTGTCTGGGCAGCTAACTAAAAAAAAAAAAAAAAAAAAAACGCTCGAAGAAATTGCACGGAAAAACATTACTCTCTGCAATTATTAAATATTATGCCCGTTAAATTAATTCTCACGAACGTCGAAAATTTTGTTCTAAAATAAACTAGAAATTATTTTTTTATACTAAATTCACTTGAGTAGAAATTTAAAGCAAGACACCGCGAAACAAATTTCGACGTCAAATTGAGTCAATTAGAAAGTCCTGCTTATTAGCTGAACATTCCTTAAAACAAAATTCATTGTTGGGTTTGTGTCACACGTGCAAAGAAAGGCTAAACACAAACGCGATCTCCTAACTGCAGCGAGCACTAGACGTCTTATATAAGAACTCGGTGCTTGTAAATGATGAATTATGACCGGGGATGCTGTCTCCGGTTCCCTGTAATCTCGCTACACGGTCGTGATGTCTGGTTGTGTACGGGCTCAAAGCACCCCAACCACCCTTAAGAGAAAAGAACAACAGAGGTCACCTAAACCTTTCTGAACCTGCAGTTGTCGACCTAAGTAAATGGAAATTTTCTCAACTAGTTTCTGCGCTATTGCTGTAAACGTGCGAGGAAATATGGCTCACTGGCCAGTAACAATAACGTTGGGAGAGAATAACTTACGTCAAAACAAGTTAAGATAATTTCTTTCTAATCAACTAGTAACGCCAAAATATTTTAAACGATTTCGTGAGGAAAAAAGAACTTGATAGATTCAATTTAGTTCCAATGTTACAAATAAATGAAATTTTATCTTTCAGATCTAAACTAACCATTGCAAACTATACACCTACCTAAGCAACTAATATCAGTTATTTGAGAGAGGGTTTTATACTTTGCCGTGATTTCGTTTTTTAGCACCGAAAGAATTACATGTATCAGGTGTGAGTTCAGGCTTTAATTAATGCCAGTGTTAGACACACTCGAAATTAAAATTCTTACTTTAAAAAACGCAAATTACTGAAATCTTTCCTTACGCATTAAAACCAAATTAAAAATGCTGGCATCCACACGGTTTTCTTACGTCCCTACCCAGTAACTTTTTATGAGACAACCATTAGTGAAAATCATTAAATTCGCTTGGATTAAAAATTTTTTGGAGAGTATTTTCAAAACAAATATGGATGACCACACTCAATATTTTCTGTTAGAATTGCTCTGGAAATACAATCACCTGAAAGAAGTTTAATTGTTGAAATAATGTTTACATCCATGTTAAACATAATTACCTCTCCATATAAATAGGGACCGGAAAATTGATTAGTTTCAGCAACCCTTAGGCTATACATAGAAGTCATGTGCGTGTTCGTTCATTGGCTGCTGCCAAGGTCAGTAGGCGGTCGTCTCCTGGGCCAGGCAGCACGACATCGCACCCGTGTTTGCTTGCAGGTTTGTCATTAACCCCGAGTTTCCAGGGCGTGTTAATAAACTCTTTGCGCATTGCAGAAGTCGCTGCACGTGTTTTGAGTCCAACATGTCTTCAAATTACGTATAGAAATTTTCCGGTCCCCTAACAATACTTTCGCACAATGATGCACCGACCAAACTTAAATGCACATACATATTATTTACAGTAATAAAGATGTTACACCTGAGAATAGCATTAGGACATTTTTCCAGTAAAAATATACCCAGCATGTTTGAAAGATATGTCATGCACAATACTAATAAATTAAATTATAAAATTTGTAAAATGATTTTTAAGAGTTTATCACTAACGTTAATTTATGACTTACTTAAACTACAGTATGAAAAAAATAAAAACAAATGTTTTTAATTACAAGTAAACTGCCCAAACGGTGTAGTTACTCCACGCAAACTTAACAAGCACGTCTGTAGAAATTTCAGTCGTAACAACTCAGCAGACATTTTTCTTTCAAAACTTGCAAGCAATGTACACACTTAGTGCATCGCCTGAATGTATGCTTCTCCAGCCGAGTGATTAACAATTTTCGCTTTCGCAAAAACCTTGGGATACATGGTCTTTCCCAACTGTTCATATTTGGCACAACCTATTTGGAACACAATGATACATTCAAACCTCAGTAACAACAAAATTTGTGGTGAGGTTCACATTCGCACTCTTAAACGTAAGTATACTACCCATGTCTATAACTAGTTGAAGGAGGTCGATGGTAATGTTCCAAATATTGCTTCCTCATCACTTACAATTTTGAACTGTCTTCTAAGTGAGGTAAAAAATGTTTTATTAAAATTTCGTTGAAAATTGCTGATATCCTCAGAGGTGTCCAACAGTGGGTCTCGCAAACGCATTCCGAACTGAATGGCACAACGTACAACTTCAAACTGAACCGCCGCTGTAAGAAGATGGTGATGCATATTTACGAGGCAGTGTGAAGTGATGATAGCCGTATGGACGACTGATACAGCTGCGCAGCTGTGCTCTTGAGTCCTGGCATACCTCGGCGACACCCACGAGTACATCTTCAAGACAGCTGAACTCTGGTAGGGCAGCTTCCTTTCTTTCTGAAGGATGCTTCGATACGCGTTGCGTTTGAGTTGCGAAGTGGCCAAAACTGTGAACGTGTCACCTCTGAGTCATTGACTTCAGTCAGTGATAAAATACTAGCCTAAAATGTAGGTCATAAGCTTCAACGGACTGGCAAATTGTGGCTCGGGACAGCGGGACATAGTACGGAATGCTGTCATATCGGAATTCAATCAATAACGCGAGTTCTCAATAGTTCCATGGGAACAGTTTTCGCATTTAATAGTTATATAGCTTTCCTGAGTTTCTACTTTAGAGAATACAAACAGTAAACTTGAAAACATCAATAAAGAAAAACTAAATGGGGATAACGAGAGAGAAAAGAGAGGGAGAAAGAGAGAGAGAGAGCGAGAGAGAGAGAGCTGGCTCACGGCTGGTAGCAAGTTGGCATCTGCAAGTCTGGAAGGTATACTAGATAACCTAAGAGTGATGGCGTTGTGGTGCACCCAAGACATCTTGGCGTGATGTTCCTACAGTGGTTTGCCAGTGCCTTAGTCAATATGTAGGTGAGTCAGACACCAACAACCANAGTGATGGCGTTGTGGTGCACCCAAGACATCTTGGCGTGATGTTCCTACAGTGGTTTGCCAGTGCCTTAGTCAATATGTAGGTGAGTCAGACACCAACAACCACTCGTAGAATTCCAGGGGTTGGCGTTGGGACTCGAACCCAGTTGCTCGTGTGAGAAGAAGCAAGGTTGCCCGCAACACCCCGGAAGTGGGTTTAGCGGCACACATTCTAACGCTAACATTGACTGAAGCACTTAGGGTAGTATGGCAGGGAATTTTGTCTAGTTGTCATATTATAATGCAATGTTTAAATTAATGGAAACATGAGTTGTTTTCTTAATACCTACTTCTAATTTGCTTCCAAAAGTATTTACTTAATTTCCAGCTCGCTAAAAATTTTCTCTCCCGAAGAGTGCAAGACTGATAGTTTATGTTGGCAACACTATCAATTGTTTATATCTTGCAGTGAGTAGATCGGTTGCATAGAAACAACAGGGTTAAAACGTCAGTTTTATGTCGCCAGGTCAAAATAAGGCGTGTATGAACAAAACTAGCAAGAAAACTCAATCATGCAAATATGTAGGCAGTGTTGTAGTGGTATTAATTTCCCTAGTAATAATTATAGTTTTTCAATTAAATTCGAGTAAAAAAATGTAAAATCTAGTTTGTGCCTTTAAGAAAGTGTTTATGAGCTGTTGCGAATCCCTGCTGGAAAGTGTATTTAAGCTAATCTTTAAACAAAATATCCCGGGTTGGAACTTTGACAACAGTCTATTATATAAGTAACCTAAGTGCATTTAATTTAGTAGTTAGCCTTCACACTGACAGTTACTATATGCAAGTGATTGAGGATAATCAAGGCCAACAAGGAATAAATCAATGTTAAAGTTAAAATTTGCAACCTACGCAGCTTACTCACACGAAACCAAAAATGTGCTAAGAAATAATTATTAATGAGGATTGTTTTTCTTGTTCAATGGAAAAATAACCTAGCAATATTATTCTCCAACACAAACCAAATTAAAATTTATTTTCCTTTTAGTCAGAAAATTTATTTTTTTCCAATAATGAGTTATTTTTAAATTAAAAATCACCGCAAAAAATTTGCCATATTCTGAGTACACTTGTTCACATACTTGGCCACTACGCTGAAAAGTGATTTCAACTTTGAAGTTAAGAAACTTAACACCATCTGTCACGTAAAGATGCAGAATTTATTTTAGTGCAACGAACTCCCTGAATCGAAAGACAAACATCATCTACGAAAGGGAGATCTGATTGGCAAGTAAACTCGTCATTGTTCTTCACCTCACGAACCAAATGTGCATTTGAAGCGAATAGTTCGCACATTTTGATATAAACGTAATGTAATCCTTATGAGCGACATGCCTTCCTTCAAGAGAAAGACAACGCCGTGTTTTATACATTGCACTCGTGATCCGCGACTGGTTATCTCGATGCTGAAGCACGTTTTGCTGTGGCCTGACCTCGTCTGCACACGTGGTGCTGGTGGAGACCTGGGGTGACTGCCGCACACCACCAGAAGCAGCTGAGCGGCGACTTTGCCGATGTAGCGCGGTACCAACGCCAGCCTCAGTCCTCCTCCGGGCCCATCATCATGATGCGCATCTTCTTCTTGGCGATCTTGGAGTACTTGATGTCGATGGGGCGTGTGGTGTCGTAGAGGGATGGTGCCTGCAGGATGATGAGTGCTGTGCCTAAGACACAGGCGACTGTGAAGAGCCAGAGGAACAAACGGTCGAGTACCATGGCCACGTACTTCCAGTCCTCCTCCACCTGTCGCACACATCACACCAACACTAAGGCCCTTGGATCCCCATTATCCTTGTGGCATAGACCTCTGTTAATGACTTCTTACCAAGCACTACTCCAAAGGCCCTTGGAGCCCCATTATCCTTGTGGCATAGACCTCTGTTAATGACTTCAACTTAAGATTTGATTTTAAAAGTTTTGCCTGTATAGAAAATGGCTGCTGTTAGTAACTTATCAAAACTTCTGTGGTCGAAACTTGAATTACAAATGTTATTGTTTATTTCAAGTAATAAAATGACAGTAACGATCAAAATGCAGCAATTTCAGAAATTAGGCCAGGCTTCACCTTTTAAGACCAAGCAATTAAAAAAAAAACAATTAAATCTTGAAAGTTAATTCGAAATTTTGACTCAAATAAATGACAAGCCATATATCATAACATTATTTTGAGGCATGTACGAGCATATGTTACGTGTAAACTCGAGCAGTGGGTTTTAGGTCTCTATTCCTTTTTTTTTCTTGTGTAGCAAATATACAAGTTAGGCTTATTGTATCACTCGATGGGAACATCGTTGCGTTTCTGCATATTCATGGGTTCGGCCATATCGCTGACTCCGATTTTCATGGCAGCTAGTGCTTTATCGGACTTTATATTGCAAAAATTTTTTAATTAACTTGAAAATTACCTTAATATAGTTAACTATCTTTCACGGCCACTGTATGAGTCTTCTTGGCTTTTGAGTTTCAGACACATCGAATTTTTGGTTGACTTTGCAGTCGAAATCTTCAGGATAGCAGAAGGTTACAGTTTCTGCTATGCTGAAAATGGCGACTTCAATGTCGACCGAAATGTAAGGGTACTGTTCGACTACGATGCGGCTAAAATTCAAAAGCCACGAAGACTTAAAATTTTCTCATTTTATTGGTCGTACGAAAGTCTGTCCGTCTCTACAATCAACTACTGTAATTCGAGAGAACTCACTGCATCACACGATCAAGGTAACAAGTGATGTCAGACATCACGTTGAATATAAATGGCTACCATTTTTGTGGGTTTAGTAGGGAGTTTCCAGCAAATGTCTTTCGAGCCTATTCAGTGTTCGCTGCTTGAGTCCAGTATGTTCCTAATGTGTTTTCGAACATCAGATTTGGTGGCCAGCTGAGAAACCAATAGATTAAATTTTTGTGTTGTGGATCCTCCCATTACTTTCAACTTATTTTCATTTGGTGCATTTGCTGTATTCAATATTTCAGTAGTTTGCTTTTACATAACCATCACATGCTCGTCAACGACTATCATGTCATGGACGATCTTCGCATTCACATTCAAGTCTTTGCCCCTGGCTCTTACAAGTAGTTCTGAAATAATTTAATTTGTTCCATTCAGGAACGAAACGTTTGCTAGCTGCATCTTTCGGTCATTCGGGTTCGGTCACATTTTGAACAATCCTTCAACCTGCCTGGCGGAACCATTGATTTTGGCATTAGACAGCTGATGATCTTGTATGTGTTGTGATTGAACTTACTCTACTTTGTCTAAATGCCAATATACTTATACTTATTCTTGGCTGTAAATAATGAACTGAACGAACCCTGATGGCTCAAAACATTACATAGGGGCGAGCCTTTTACAATAACGAAAAACCCATACTCGTGATTCCACAAGAAATAAAACATATTTTTGAAATTTGTAAACAACATGTCTGTATTAACGAGGTCGTCATATGTATGCCTCAAATTGTTTTCATCCCTGACAAACATTTAAGAAAGGTTTCGTGCCCAAAGACAAGTTTCATATTCTCATTTTAACTCCAAGGATTTATTTGACCGGCGCGAAAAAGGCTAAAGCGGGGTTTTCAGGATAGTTTGAGCTGCTAAATGTGATGGGACACTGGATTCGCGTGTCAGTGTTGCCCTTATTGCACGCTTGTTTTGAGCTTCAAAGCACTACGAAGCTCCAAGTAGGTAGCGTCGCTAAGGATCACACCTGCTGGCATAATTCTTGTCCTTTTTGGCCAAGAAGCGCGGGAGCTATAAGGACTACATTGGCACGCGCTACAAGAGTGCCATCGCCGCTACGCACGCGAGCTATAAGGGCTACACTGGCACGTGCTACAAGAGTGCCATCGCCGCTACGCACGCGAGCTATAAGGGCTACACTGGCACGTGCTACAAGAGTACCATCGCCGCTACGCACGCGAGCTATAAGGGCTACACTGGCACGTGCTACAAGAGTGCCATCGCCGCTACGCACGCGAGCTATAAGGGCTACACTGGCACGTGCTACAAGAGTGCCATCGCCGCTACGCACGCGAGCTATAAGGGCTACACTGGCACGTGCTACAAGAGTGCCATCGCCGCTACGCACGCGAGCTATAAGGGCTACACTGGCACGTGCTACAAGAGTGCCATCGCCGCTACGCACGCGAGCTATAAGGGCTACACTGGCACGTGCTACAAGAGTGCCATCGCCGCTACGCACGCGAGCTATAAGGGCTACACTGGCACGTGCTACAAGAGTGCCATCGCCGCTACGCACGCGAGCTATAAGGGCTACACTGGCACGTGCTACAAGAGTGCCATCGCCGCTACGCACGCGAGCTATAAGGGCTACACTGGCACGTGCTACAAGAGTGCCATCGCCGCTACGCACGCGAGCTATAAGGGCTACACTGGCACGTGCTACAAGAGTGCCATCGCCGCTACGCACGCGAGCTATAAGGGCTACACTGGCACGTGCTACAAGAGTGCCATCGCCGCTACGCACGCGAGCTATAAGGGCTACACTGGCACGTGCTACAAGAGTGCCATCGCCGCTACGCACGCGAGCTATAAGGGCTACACTGGCACGTGCTACAAGAGTGCCATCGCCGCTACGCACGCGAGCTATAAGGGCTACACTGGCACGTGCTACAAGAGTGCCATTGCAGCTACGCACGCGAGCTATAAGGGCTACACTGGCACGTGCTACAGGAGTGCCATCGCCACTACGCACAGGGATCTGAACTGTCGTGCAGTGCTGTGTGTACTTTGGGACTTCTGCTGTCACCGTATCATTTTACCGGTGAAAGTCTGTAGCAAAGTTCAATACAGGCTCCTGTCGTGGTTTGGATCGTATCCGGATAGTATGTTTTAAGATACTTCCGTCTGAAAAAGCGGGTTTTAACTTTGTTGGATGGCTCCAAAATAAAATTTACAGTATGCGTGGTAACTTCAAAGTAGCATCACGTCCTAGTTTGGGTATGATGTATTTTCGTAGGTAAACCTACTGGCGGCATGTCTAATAGTTTCTTCAAATACCAGGTAAGTGAAACTCTGTGCAGCTTGGCTAAGGAAGTGGCATGCTCGAGTACTCACGTTTTCGAACTTGTCCTTATTCTTGGCGTGCTGCGCGATGAACCTCGCGTCCTCGATGGTCTTCTCCATCTCGCGGGTGGGCTTGTCGAAGGTGGGGCTGAGGTCGTGCGCGCTGCACACGATGCCCACCGCCGTCGGAGGGCCGAACAGGTCGTCGTCGCCGGCGGGTAGGGGCAGTGCGACAGGCACAGGATCGCCGAAGCACGGACCCACGCCGAACCTCGACGGCGGCAGCGCCGGGATGTCGTAGTCGCCGCTGAAGCGCTTGCTGCCACCGTAGCCGAGGTCTGCTGTCACGTCGGACAGCACACCCTCGGGCGGCTTCAGCTCGTCGTCGTCGTCTTCGCCGGCTGTCACGTCGTCGTCATCCACAGAGTCCTCCTGTTGCGGCCGCTCGATCAGCAGCACCTTGCCACGTACACCTCCCTCAGCTCACTCATAATCGCCTTAGTTATACTCAGGTTGGCAACACAACCATACACTAAAGACGAGGTACACAGATCTCGCCGGGTGTGCGCGACCAACCTCCGTGTCTCCAACACTCAACTGCTTTCCCGCCAATACTTATAGCAAAAATGGCGTCGATTGGAATCGAGGTTAGAACACTGTTTAGTAAACAATATCTTTGAGATTTGTGTATATTTTCTCGAACCAATTTTAATGCAGTCTGATTAAATTAAAACTGGCAAATGTATTTTGTCCACATAAAAGTGCTTGTTATTTAAAAATTAAGATATAAATAACATGTTAATCACCGTTGACCATGTGACTTTGACAGTTGTGTTCCTTCAGGGTAGATCAATTTTGGGCACATGCGCAGAAAAAGAGGAACCGGTGTACCTAATATTTAGTCTATGTACAAAACAAGATTTTCTATAGGAGATATTGGCACAGGGAAAATTTCCGCCGCTATGTGCACAGCGTTCCAAAAGTTGACATTTTTTTAAATTTTAAGTTACGTGAAATTTAAAGGTAAATATTGCTTATATACTGAGTTATTTTATATTTGATGCATGATTAGTGCTTTTATCCTGTTTTGTAAAGTAGAAAGAAGAGAAAATGTGGTACACATGCGACACTAGCGCTTGCCTAGTGGCGAAAATGTTCCTGTTCCCAAACTTTGAAGATAGATGTTGGCCATGTGTATTGTAAGTATGGTTACCTTGGGCAGGAGCTGTATGAAGAGGCGGTGTACCCAGGGCCGCATCTTGTGCGTGACTGGCGAGCGGAAGTTGACGTTAAGCACGGCTATTGTGACGACGACAGACAAAGTGACGAGCACCATGGTGAAGAGCAGGTACTTGCCGAGCAGAGGTACTGTCAGAGATGTCGGCGGGATGATCTCAGCCAGCAGGAGGAAGAACACTGTCAGAGACAGCAGGATCGAGATGCACAGCGACACCTGCACAAAGTGACGAGCACCATGGTGAAGACCAGGTACTTGCCGAGCAGAGGTACTGTCAGAGATGTCGGCGGGATGATCTCAGCCAGCAGGAGGAAGAACACTGTCAGAGACGACGGGATCGAGATGCACAGCGACACTTGTACAGCATCGCAGTCTCACTCACTCACAACACTTACTTACCACACTAACAATTACACTTCATACAAGCTGTTTCACATTGAACTGAGCACTTTTGGAAGCTGTAGTACTTAACGCGGCTGCTTCATACCGAATGAAATTGTAGATTGTCTTATCCACCTTTCAGGAAAAGGGTTAAAAAAAAAAATTAAAAAAATGTACTTTTTTGCTTGATCCAGATCCCTACAAAAAATGGTTAAAATTTGTAATACCCTGAAAATTGCGGCTAAATTAACACACATAAACTTAACAAAAAACACAAACACTTTACNAACCACCTTTCAGGAAAAGGGTTAAAAAAAAAAAAAAACAAAAAAAAAAGTACTTTTTTGCTCGATCCAGATTCCTACAAAAAATTGTTAAAATTTGTAATACCCTGAAAATTGCGGCTAAATTAACACACATAAACTTAACAAAAAACACAAACACTTTACTAATTCACTCCCATCTACCTGTTGTAGCATAGTTATTCCCTTCAAAAGGCACAAATTGTTTTTCAGTTATATTGTGAAAGGTAGTTGAGACAAGTCTAAAACCATCTAACATATAAAACCCTTCTGCAGGTCCCATACTAGGCACCATCCTTTAGATACAGTTGCACGCAGATTGTTTATACTTTCAACACACACAAAATTATCTTTGCGATGGGCGGGACCACTTTATTCATCCGTTGGTAAAGCGAAACTGTGGAATTATTCAAAATGTTCACCTGACACTTTTAATTCAACATCAAAACATGAAACCATTTTTCTTCCAGCGTTACCAACCTCACCGAGTACTTGCCAGTCAGTGTGACCGTTAAAATATACGTAGGTAGCATCAGTCACCTTTTTTTTTTTAAGTTGATTTCAAATGGGTTTAATTACTTGTGAACAACCTATACTGAAAACAATACTACAGAAGACAGCAGTAAAATCCTGCATATTATTTCACTGAGGCCAGGCGTCATGTTTGCCACTTGCTCATACCTATTTGAAGTGACCCTTTCTTTTCCAAACGTATCAGACGTTTTTACCTATCAGGAAATTCAAAATCACTTCTTTACAGTGAACTGCCACTTTTAGGATGTTCACAGTTACTTGAGCAGTTTTTTTTAATAAACCATTGAAAAATGCCACTGTCCCAACGTGCATCTATTTTAACGGGCACTCTGACTAACATGCGCTTAGTAAAGTTGGTAACACTGGAGGGAAATGAGTTCGATGTCTTAATATTGAATGATATGTTTTAGGTAAATGTTAGTGTATCATGAAATTATTTATTTTCTCTGTATTTTTTAATGTATGTAAATGTAAGAATTTGTACATTTGTAAAATATTCACTTTTCTAATAATTTCGCAGTTTTACTTTACCGACGCATATATAAAACAGCAATGTTAATTCTACTTATTGTGGAAAAATACGCAATGTGCTGACTTGAGATGAATTAGGAGTATTAGTGCGGTCCTGCCACCCAACCCTTCCCCCGGCCAGCATAACCAGTGTAGGGGCTTAGAGAGACACATGGCAATCGTCGCCACCACAGAGAAAGGTCAAGCAGAGGCCGACACGTGATTCTAAGTCTTACACGTGCCACTGCTGCGGAACCCACCCCCACCTTCACCTCCTAAGCCTCTAGCAAGCCCGTGAGATCTGTTGAGCACCGAGATATCATGAGAGTCAGGTGTATTTCGCCTGAAATCAGAAAATACGCACTGAGAAACAGCTGACAAGCTGGAAAGGGGTGCAGAGAACACCCTCCCCTTAGCTAACCATGGGACAATTGGATACTCACCGCAGAGAAATAGCTCACATAGTAAGCTATGGAAAAGGTGTCACCTCCCCCCCAAACTTCAGGAACCAGGGCACGTTTTTCAAATGCAGTGTTCTGCTTCCTACCACCGCCCCCCTCGTAGACTCTTTGCGGGAAGGAGGGATGACAGTTCTTTATTACCGAGCCAAGAGGTTAGATCGAGAGTCAGAGGAGTAATCAGTAGACCATCGAGAGGATCAGTTGAACATTGCCACACAGAGAGAGGTCAGCTGCACCGAGGGTGGCCGGGGGGAAATCGGGGCCTCGGCCACGTCAGTACAACAGCAGTCCAGTGAGACGGCAGAAAATGCGGGCATTTGCCAAGGCCGCCCACATCGCTGGAGCTCACCCACTGCAGACACATACCAGCACCAACAGCAGAGTTAAGTATAATGTCGCCGTCCAGAGAAACCCCCCCTCCACTGCGACATGACCCTCAGTTAATACGAGTAGTCAAATTACAGTACCACACCTCGGAAGTGTTTCTGTATGTTTTTTTATAACTGGAAAATATATCCATCCTTAAAAATGAAACACCAGAAGACTACATTATTGAAATACCTTCAACCTTCAAGGCACCTTATAGTCTATGCCTGGAGGATTTAACTCTGACCCTTTGAACCACTCTTGTGTGCCACAGGTGGGGAATAGCATCAAGTTTAATTGGCGCACAACAGTAGCACCATCAAGTTAAATTGGCGCCCTGATGAGTGGCGTAGCGTCAAGTTAAATTGGCGCCCAACACGGGGCATCAAGTAAAATTGACTTCCCAATGTGTGGGGCATAGTTACGTCTGTAGAGACAGTATCAAGAACCAGATTTTACCCATATACCCAAGAAAAGGGGTCTCACCAGTACCAGACAGCCGAACTAGTCAGGCTGAACAGTACCTAGTTACCGAGGTAGTCAGGCTAAACCCAGACTTCAGCGAGTCTATATAAACACCCTGTGGCATCCAGCAACATTACCTTATGAGGCCCAATTACCGAAGCAGGCAGCCGAGGAATTACCGAGTATGTGTGGGAGGAGCAAGTTCGAGAGAGTAAGGCAGGAGAACCTAGGGAGATTAGCGATACCATAGGCCACAGCCCACTGAATGGCGGGCAATAAATGGCGAGCATGATGAGAGACAATCGAGTTAGTGAGGGGCGAAGATGAGGCGAAGGAGAAATTAGCAACGATAGTAGCGAGCGAGGAGCGGTAATGCGGGGAAAATGTGAGGTCAACAGAGTTACCAGCCTAGTAGCCAAGAGTTGTTTTTCTTGGACGACCTGTGCAGTCGTCCGTAAAGTAAATAAATAACTGTCACCAAAACGTAAAGATTTCCAGCTGTGAAATATTTACCGGCCATAAGCCACCTGTTTGTTTGCATACAGCAAGAATGTTTCCGCTTTTCCAGGAAACTGAAGCACAGAAGAATGATTAAGGTAGAAGTGTAATGATCTGGACAGATCACTGAAGGTCATGTTGTGTAACCCTGTAATTTGTACCCTGTACATTGGCTTGTAACCCTGTAAGAATGTTGGTAAGTACTGTACGGAGTCCGAGGTGTGTGGTACCACGTGTTTGTTTAGATAGTTCAAGAAGTGTGTCGCCCCATGTTTTGTATTTTGGCGAGTTCAAATGGTTAGCCAGGAGTTAAAATTGTGCAGTAGCATGCAGTCGACGGAAGAAGTATAACCCAGGTAAAAGTCACTCAGTTTTTTAAGAATAAACACCTTGTGTTTTGGTAATCCGAGGAGCCGGAGTGTTAGGCCCTTTTTACAGGTAAGGGCACGCCTTTTAACCATGGCGACGACGCAGGTCTGTGAGTAATAGCCAGATAAGATGACGGCGAAGGAAGGGACAGTCAGTGGAGGGGGTGTCAAAGCTGACAACAGGCCATGGGACAGCCAAGCGAGATACACGTGGCATGCTAGCCAGCGCCAGAGACAAGATGAGCAGAGTACTGGGAAGGTTAGCTTACAGAGGCAAAAATATGCCAAAACACGAGATTTTGACACGTAGTGTGTGTCAGCGCCGAAAAGACGAGGGGGAATTGACGTGTGATGGATTAGGAGTATTAGTGCGGTGCTGCCACCCAACCCTCCCCCCCGGCCAGCACAACCAATGTAGGGGCTTAGAGAGACACATGGCAATCGTTGTCACCACAGAGAAAGGTCAAGCAGAGGCCGACATGTGCTTTCAAGCCTTACACATGTCACTGCTGCGGAGACCACCCCCCACCTTCACCCCATACACCTCTAGCAAGCCTGTGCGATCTGTTGAGCACCGAGATATCATGAGAGTCAGGTGTATTTCACCTGAAATCATAAAATACGCATTGAGAAACAGCTGACAAGCTGGAAAGGGGTGCAGAGAACACCCCCCTTAGCTAACCATGGGACAATTGGACACTCACCGCGGAGAAATAGCTCACAGAGTAAGTTATGGAAAGGGTGTCACCTCCCCCCCAAACTTCAGGAACCAGGGCACATTTTTCAAATGCAGTGTTCTTCTTCCTACCACCGCCCCCCTTGTACCCAAGAAGGTGACACGTGTCGACAATTAGGGAGAGAAGCTAGAGAACATATAAGCCTCTATGTGGGAAGGTGGGATGACAGTTCTTTATTACCAAGCCAAGAGGTTAGTTCGAGAGTCAGAGGAGTAATCAGTAGACCATTGAGGAGATCAGTTGAATATCGCCGCACAGAGAGAGGTCAGCCAAGCCGAGGGTGGCCAGGGGGAAATCGGATCCTTGGCCACATCAGTAGAACAGCAGTTCAGTGAGACGGAAGCAAATGTGGGCCTTTGCCAAGGCCGCCCACATCGCTGGAGCTCACCCACTGCAGACACATACCAGCGCCAACAGCAGAGTTAAGTATCAAGTCACCGTCCAGAGAAACCCCCTTTCCACCGCGACATGACTTCCAGTTAATACGAGTAGCCAAATTAGAGTACCACACCTCGGAAGTGTTTCTATGTTTTTTTATAACTCGAAAATGTATCCATCCTTCAAAATGAAACACCAAAAGACTAAATTATTGAAATACCCTCAACCTTCAAGGCACCTTATGGTCTATGCCTGGAGGAATTAACTCCGACATTTTGAACCAATCTTGTGTGCCACAGGTGGGGAATAGCGTCAAGTTTAATTGGCGCCCAACAGTAGCCCAGTCAAGTTAAATAGGCGCCATGACGAGTGGCGTAGCATCAGTGCCTACAACTATCTTTAAGGAGGGCTTTAAAAGATGCTCAGTTCTCCATGAGCAGGTAGCGGGCATTTATTTTAATCTTTTATCCATATTTTTTTCTAATTTCATTTGGAATGTGTTGCCTACTAGAGAGTATTTGCGCTATCTTGGAAGCAATCTTTCGTCAGAAATAAAGGCCATCGTTGGACTTTTATGGTAGTCTATATAAAACATGGCACGGTTTTTTTTGAAGAATACTTGCTCAGTCATGAACATATTGTAGGAGTGAGGTAGTAATGAAAAATGACCCGGCCTCCAGAACTTCTCTTTCTCCTTTCACTCTAAATCGGAATACATTATATACTTTAGAAAAGACTAGTCAATAAATTCAGTTAATAAGCTTCTATCGAAAAGCAAACCAGTTTCAGCAATCCAGAAGGCAGTGCTTGGGAGTAATGAAAATTCGCTGAAATTTAGCGGGCATCTCCATAAACTCAGTGAAAGTCAGACACTTAAACAATAAGTAAGCTGTCACTGATTTCCCGTTGGGCAGTTTTCACTTGCTTGATCAATACGGAATAATTTTAAATATTTCAGGTTCAGAATGTTAGCCATTCGTGTATTACGGGCCTCGCTCGAGAAAACACTATAATACTACAACTCTTATTATGATGTCAAACTATATTTTTCCGTAAGAACTTCACAAATTATTTATAATGTTCACTTAAACATGAAAACCTAAGTTACCTTTCCTTGCTATGATGTTATTGTTAGTGATTACACTTGAGAAATATAAGAGATTTGATGAGAAGTAAAACTTTATACACGTATGTGGTAAGTATAAGTTAATTTTACATGAGCCGAAGTTTATCGGCAAAGAGTGACACATTTTCTGAATTCTTTTGAGGGCACTAAATTTCAAACTTAAAATTAATTCATTTCAATTGGCAATTGGAGCATATATTATAGTTAATTAAACCCTGAAGGACTGAGAGTCAATAGCAAACTTGCAAGGAAATGAGAAAATGATCCTGTGTTTTGTGGTGAAATGTACAACTAATATAGGATGTTTCATGACTAACTTAACACTCTAGAAAGTCCTGTTAAGGATATTTTTTTCTGCATATTTTTTTTCAGTACGATTTACCACTTTCGTCGGCCTGAGGACAATATTCGTGCACAAGTCAATTGAAGCAATAATATTGTTAGGAATGTATGTGTGTTATTAATGTAATTTTTTTACCGCTATGGTAAAAAATAATTAACTCAAGTGTTAGTAGAATGTAAAGGGGAAGTCTAGCACAGGCGGATGGGGGATCGAAGCTTCGGAACCATTCATGCTCTGTCATTCCGGTTGGCGGCCATGTTGGATCTGGGTGACCTCGACCTTGACCAATGACCATGGCCATGACCCCCTGCCCGTAACCTTGAATGACCTGGCGTGAGGTGCGTGTTAGAATGCCAACACGTGGCGAGTGCGGGAGTGGAGTGGAGGGTGGAGGGTGGATGGTACCTTCTCTCCGGAGTCGGAGGGCAGGTAGAATACCAGCACGGAGAGGAAGGAGATGAATGGCGTGAGGCGCATGTTAGAATGCCAACACGTGGCGAGTGCGGGAGTGGAGTGGAGGGTGGAGGGTGGACGGTACCTTCTCTCCGGAGTCGGAGGGCAGGTAGAATACCAGCACGGAGAGGAAGGAGATGAATGGCGTGAGGCGCATGTTAGAATGCCAACTCTCAGCGAGTGCGGGGGTATGTGCTAGTGCAGAGTGGAGGGTGGAGGGTGGAGGGTGCGTACCTTCTCTCCGGAGTCGGAGGGCAGGTAGAAGACGAGCACGGAGAGGAAGGAGATGCCGACGCAGGGGATGATGAGGTTGACGGTGTAGAAGAGCGTCTTGCGCCGCAGCGTAATGTTGAATATGATGTCCGGGTACGGCTCCTCGCAGCAGCTGTAGAACTTCTCGTTGCGGATGGCGGGCACTCGCATGATGTCCCACTCCACGGACAGGTAGTAGTCCTGCAAGTCGATGCCCATGTCGATGGTGTCGGAGTCTGGGCCTTGCGAGATGTGCCTCAGGTCGACCTGCACACACCCGCCACTCTCAAACACTTCCCGTGCTGCTGCAGCAAACCACTGCAAAGTAAGCCTGCCACACACAACACTTTCCTTCGATCTACATTAAAGGCAATGATTACCTTACTTTGTGGTCACAATCATTTGACAGTACCCTTTGTGATATATTCAGTTAGTGTGTTTTTGAAGGTTAAACCATTATGTCTACGATCTAAGGAATATGCTATTCGGTAACGTATCTTTAGAAAGTTTCAGTAAATACAAAAACTATAATAAACTATAGAAAAGTTTCAATGTACCTAAACCCTTTTCTTTGGTGTACAACATTACAATTTTTCTTACTGTACACAAGCTCAAGAAAAGTTTTTCTTTGCTATAAATAAATTAATATTGCCATAAAACATATCACATACAAATATAAAATTAAAGCAATATTTTGTTAGTGTAAACAAAACCGCTTGAAATAAATACTTTTCTTTGCTACACAGAAAGCTCTGGACATATTTAGTAGAGTGATGCTCTGAAGTCGGTACACGGCTGACAGCAAGACAAGAGTCGCCAGTCAACATCGCTTCAGGGACACTAAACACTGTTCACGATTACTTGAGCACTTCTGAAACCAACCTTTGAAAAGTGTCACTGCCGTTACTTCCGTATATTTCAACACGCACACTGACCGGCATGCGCCCAGTAAAGTTGGTAATGATGGANTGTCACTGCCGTTACTTCCGTATATTTCAACACGCACACTGACCGGCATGCGCCCAGTAAAGTTGGTAATGATGGAGAAAAAGTAGTTCTATGTCGTATCGCTGAATTAAAAGTGCTAGGTAAATATTTGTAAATACTGAAATGATTCATTTTTCTTTGTGGTTTTTTTAATCCACATAAGTGTAAGAATTAGAAAATTTGTAACATATTTCTTATTCCAATAATGTGACAATTTCGATAGACCGATGTAAGANCAAGTGTAAGAATTAGAAAATTTGTAACATATTTCTTATTCCAATAATGTGACAATTTCGATAGACCGATGTAAGAATAAAGTTACCAGGCGCATGGCGATGTTAGTTTTACACTTGAAGAAAGAATGCTCAATGTGAAAACAAGTAGGTGGTAAGCTGGGCTTTCAGAAGTGCTCAGTTGACTGCGAACAGTCTCTCGCTCACCAGGTTACTGTGACTCCAGCAACCACCACCTTGCTTGTCCAAACTACACAGAACAACGTCCGCCAGTCGAGAGACGAGTTCACCTTTACAAATAAAGTGTCATTACTCTGATAGCAACATCTACAGCTATGACGCTCGTTTGAAAATTTACAAAAAAATATGTATTTTTAAATAATGAAATGGCTTATTATTGTGTTCTTGAAAGATCCTTAACGACAATATGAAAAGCTGATAATTTCGTGCGTGCTCAGTTTTCTAAAACAAGGGAATTTCGACCTGTTTTGCCGACGGCTGGTACTAGCAGTGAACCTCACGGTTGTGTTTCCTTGCGTGTAGGGTGCTACGTTCTGTGGAAGCGTACACACGTGAGGACTGGACTACCAAGATAAGTCAACTGATGAAGCCACGAGCCACGACTGCTAATAAACAAGCGACCCTTTCTATTAATTATTTCATACGTTTGTCAAAAATGACTCAGTTCGAAGACACTGACACACTATTATTTTTCGCCATTTAAAAAGCATAATTTATTTAAAACTACCAACATAAGTCTACAATATTTCTGTTTTTGTGATCTGAGTACAAAAATTAAGTACTTATCGAACTGAAGAAAATGCTGATTTTGAACACTTTAATGACCCAATTAACAAACTTGTTATAAAATTATAGTGCTAATTCATTTATATAAATAATATACAATTTAGAGTGAAGTCATATATATAAAAATTTAGACCAATAAATATTTATTAGTTAAATTATAGGTTAACACAATGAAGAACAATGTAATGTTTAATTTGTTAATATTATGTTAATGTTTCTTATTGATACAGCATAAGAATACTAGAATCTGGCACCTACTATAAGAAAACTATTTCGAAGCCGAAACATATTTTATTGAAGTTTAATTACTTGCACACTTCCATGAACCTAGTCACTAGTATCAACGCTTTAGCTAATGCCACTGTATTTTCTTTTGAAAATGTAAAATATTGTTTACACAATATTTATATAAAAAAGTAAAGTGCTAGCAAGCAAAGTAAACATTGCACTTTTAGTCAGAACTTAAGTGTAGAAGTTCTTTTCCTAGTTAGCTATCGATATTACTGTAGATTTGATAAAAAAAATGTCTTATAGACCAGCTGCTGACATACTCTTGTTCCTCACCACAAGACGTATCTACACGAGGCACAAGACGTATCTACACGAGGCACAAGACGCATCTACACGAGGCACGAGTTAAATGCGCGCACTAAGTTGCCAACCTAAATAACAGCAAGTCAGATACAAGCGTCTATAAATTCGCCTACAAATAACAAAATTAAGCTGTGCTCAACACCTGAAGAATTTGCACAATATTTATAACTTCAAAGAAAAAAAATTAAATCTTGTTCAGAACACTGCGAAGATATTGTGTTACTTCGCTATGAGAACATTCCTCCTGAGAAATTACCAAAGTGATGATAACATTTGAATGTGGAAGGTTGTGGTGTTGGTGATACATATTATTGGGAAAAAGAGGAAACATAATGAGTTGATAAGTTACAAGGGGGAAAAAACGATCATCAGATCGACCCTCAATTTGACTACATGTTGACATTCGGCTACACTCATTCTGCTGCACGATACATGACCTGTAATAATGTAACGTGTGGTTGGCAGCACGTAGACGTGGTGACGAAGAGAGGGATGCCTCACCATGTAGCCGTCGTAGGTCCAGGAGCCGAACTTCATGAAGCAGGTCTGCTCGTCGAAGGGGAAGTACTCGACGTCGATCTCGCAGAAGGACTTGTATATCGCCGGCGGCTTCCACCGCACTTTGCCCGTGTGGTGCAGGATGGCCTTCGTCATGATGGTCACCTCGTAGTTGCCGTCCGCGCTGACAACACCACACACACACACGTCACACACCGCCGCCAGAACTACTGTCAACACTCATCATCGTGCACCTTTACAAACACACTCTCAACACATCCATACCTTTATATCAATCGAATACTTTGACTAAATTCTATAGTTCATTCACGGTTACTTACAACTTTTCCGAAGTCCTTCTCAAGTTCTACTTTCAGGATATTCATCCGCCTCATGCAAGCAAAGCTTAACCACTGCTAGATAGTTGCACCAGAAGGATTACGCACCGCATTCGTGCGCACTCAGTTTAATAATATTTCGCATAAGAACAATTTTTTACTGGGCATATTAACAGACCTATTTTCTCTCTGTTTAACTGTAAATGAAATTATATAATTTACTCATAGAATATAAGTAAAATATCAGTTTTACCAAAAGTAAGGGGAGATTTATGTTGACATAAGTGTAAAACGCTTGCTATATTCAAGAAACAACCAAACAACCATACATGGGGTGAATTTTCAAAGGTTTTATTCAAAAAGTGCGAAGAAGCTTCGATTATGCACACATTAATGTATATATTATATATATATGTGTATATATATGGTTCTCAACAACACTGATATAGAGACTGTTTGTCGTGAAGCAAACATAAAATGTAATTAAGTCAAAAAGAAGAATCTGGTGGTAACCAAGCATACTCACTTTATCAACGCAAATATATAAAAATCCAACGAGAGAGGTTTTGCAGTGAGAAGGATGTGCTAATGAACTGTGTAATATTGGAAGTCTTTGTTTTGAGCTGGTATCAAACTCATTAGCAATACTAGACAAAGTGTGGGTGTGTGCGGCAGATTCAGCATAGGTTATTAGCAACTATGGGTTTTTTTTTTACAAAACACGTTACCGGTTTATTGGAAAAGTATAAGATCACAGGAGATAAATAAACACTAAAGAATACTGTCAGCCTAAGATGGCGAGGAAGCTAGTAAGAGAAAATTAATAGTACGAAAATTCTGGACAAGTGTGCTATTCGTCAAGGTTGGGAAGTTATGCTGTAAGAGTTCAACCAATGGTACAACGAGAAATAGATGACGTAGTGAGCGTAGAGAACTACAGACTGACGAGTAGACAAGATAAACAGGCCAGAATATATGAAACACAACAACAAACATTTCAACAAGACGTTAATTATATAACTAATGAGCCTACTTTCCTCTACAGAAATACAACAAATTTTTTATGAAGTTGTTGAAAGCTTAAATGGTGAGAGGCCTTGACGTCTCGTTGACAGCAATACACTTAGAAATGAAACCAGAAACATACGCAATGGCAGTGTGACAATTACAAACACACACAAGAGAGAGAGAGAGAGAGAGAGAGAGAATGCCTTACATGTGACTCGAACACAGAAAATCTTAAGCCAGCGTGTAATCATTTGCATTACGGAGGTAGGATTCGGAGCATCGGCGAAGTGCAGGGACGATGACGGGAGATGACGACGAACGAGGTGATTGTGGTGTGAAAGGACGAGAGAATGTGATACCCGTCGATTGAAGGCTACTGTGCATGAGGGCGCTCGGAGAACTCTATAACACTGCGGACTGGTGGGACCTGGACTAAACTGAGGCGGGACTGAATGAACATGTGATACGGACTTTATTGAAAATATTGGAATAGTCAAATATCGACTAATAAGTTTTAAAATAATCAAATAGGTTTTGATACACTGTGTATTGGGACTGATTTTTAATAATTTAATTACATTAATTCCTTTGAGGTTATTGTAAATTGTATTGATTTAAGTCATTAATTGTAAACAGCATGTGACATCAATTTATTGTGAGATGTTGACTAGAGAGAATTTTATTTTTAGTCATTGTAAACGAAATTAGGAAATTAAAATTAACTCTTTTATTTAACCAAGATCGCCATCCCTTTACGAACTTGTTTTAGCCCACTGACTAAGAGAAAAATGTAACAATATTATAAAACTGGAAATAGCACCCCCCTATGGATATGTCCACTCAGCGCATCACGTTAATTATGGGTACCTACCACATACACTGAAGATCACGTTACGTATTCATTGGTTCCGGGTAAGAATATATTACAAAAGACAATATTTTTTGACATATTGTCTTTACACATGGAAAATACTCTTGACACTTATGGAGAAAATGTTAAAATAATAAAGAGAAAAATTATTATAAATAAGGTGAAATTAAGTCATTAAAATCTAGGGAGCACCAGAAATTATTTTGCAACCTAGGATCGCCACTTAGTTCAACTGATTTCTAATGAATAACAATGTTNCTAGGGAGCACCAGAAATTATTTTGCAACCTAGGATCGCCACTTAGTTCAACTGATTTCTAATGAATAACAATGTTACAAGTAAGCACATTTCGCTAATTGTATAAACATAAAGGTAAATGATTTCTGGAATTGTAATGACTATTATCACTGAATTAAAACTTTGGTTCAGCTTGAAAGAAATATTAACATAGTTGACGTGATGGAAAAGTGTGTAACATCCGTATGTCGGGTAAATGTCCTTCCGCCTTCTCGCCTTCTCTAATAGTAGTGACAGAGACTTACTTACTTGTTATAGAGGACGATGTCTGGCAGCCAGATGTGCTCAGATGGCACGTGAAGGGTGTCTTCACCGCCGTAGTCGGGTAAGTGACGTTACCGCCTTCTCGCCCTCTTTAATAGTAGCTACAGAGACTTACTTACTTGTTATAGAGGACGATGTCTGGCAGCCAAATGTGCTCAGAGGGCACGTGAAGGGTGTCTACACCGCCGTAGTCGGGTAAGTGAAGTTACCGCCTTCTCGCCCTCTCTAATAGTAGCGACAGAGACTTACTTACTTGTTATAGAGGACGATGTCTGGCAG
>NQII01003159.1:389139-415521 GCA_002778355.1 Clitarchus hookeri | reverse complement strand
CCTTGTTTCAAGAATGTTCCAGTTCATACTGTGTCACTCCACCTCAACATCTTGTTTCTAGACGTGACATGGGTGCCAGCGTAGGTTTAAATTATGTATATATAAAATATATGGAAATAATTTTTTCCCCAAATGTTATGGGCATGCGTATGTATATGCGAGAGGTATGTGTTAATTATGTTAATTCCTACAGCAAGCATGTTGACAACGCACTGAAAATATATTTTCATGGTTTTTATCACTACAACTAGTGCTCTGATTTTTTTATTAATATAAATTAGAAGCAATATAGGCATGGGTATGTCTATTATACTTCAGACCAGGAATGAGGAATTCAGCAATGAGTAGGTAATAATCATAAAAATAAAACATTTATATTCTAAAAAAAATTTTATTAAATAAATTTTTGTTTGTATATGACAATACATTTTTCTTGTAGTTAGTTTTTCACTATACCATCTTCTGTCTGCTCACCAATTATGGACTGAAGTGCAGTCTTCTGTTTGTGCCATCTTCTTAATACTAGCAGACACTTTCTGTAAAAAAATATGATTATTTGACCGTGATTGCATCCTTATCAATGAAACAATTTTTTTATACGGAAAATCCCATACAACGAACGTAGATTTTACTTCCTTTTACTTTTCAAAACTTTTTCTACAAACTAAGTGTCAGGGAATTTTGTGGGGTGTACTTCGTCACTGTTAAAGCCGCCCCGAATAACTTGGCCATCCAAGTCTTCGAGATAATAGGCACGGGGCTCATAATGTCGAATTTCGACAACTCTGACATGGCAGAGAGCTTTCCACACATTAAAAGTGCATGCCTACACCCTGGGGCGAGCAATATCGTTCGCTTCCAGTATTTTGGCCTCAACAACACATTCCAATGACACATTTAAAATTGTCTTAAGACTTGTACATATAAATAATTTTTCAGTAAACAAGTTATTTTACTTGTCTGTGTATGAATAAAAGGGTAACTATATCCTAGAAATGAAACGCACTAAGTAATTTTAAAAGTCAAATTTATTTAAACGACTCCTTATTACAAATATATGTTCTTGAATAATAACGCATTTAATAGTTTCTTCAGTGATGGTCTTCTTCGGGTTTAAGTCCCACGTTGTCCTCTCCTTTCCTGCACGCATGCACTGGGCCCTTGCACGAGGCCTAAAACCAAGTTCATGCATGCAGTTCCCCGGACGTTGGAACCAGGACTACTCAACATACACTCGCAGAGGCACTATGGAGATTTATGTTTTCCTTTATACATAATTTTAAATATATTTATTTGAAATATCAGAATTTTCAGTCTTTTAAACCTCTCTCGACCGCCTTGCAAGTTAATATTACGTAGGTGGTTTACAATGATACTGACATGAAAACCACAACACCTAATAAAAAAAACGAGTCAAAGCGGACAAAGGAATTCACTGAAGGACGACAGTCAAAGAAATTGGGGATAGCGCATAGATATAGAATAAAAGCAAGTAAGATTTTACCACCAGTAACTGCAGTGCATATGTGACTGCCGTGAATACCATTTTACATTCACAACTCAGGATAGGTGTTGAAAAACCCCCAGGAAATAGCTGTGAACCCCAGGTCGGAGGCCCAACATAGATGGCAAATCCTTGTACACGAGAAAAATTGTGGAATTGACATAGTAGTCACATCAAATAAAACAAAAAAAATGCTACAATATATATTGGTGACACACCTGATAATATGTTACCTTGCACGGGCTACAGTATGCTACTAGAAAAAGTAACTTAAAAGCAATAACGTTAAACTTTTAAAATTTAGCCATTTCGATCAATTGTGAGAAAAATATATATGCGGGTATGGAATGTCCATACGCTGTAATCCAACGAGACGACATTTTTCTAGCCCTGCCAACAAATCGTGGAATGCACATGGTATGGACAATGTTACATATTCGATATACGGCCAAGTTGCCGAGTTCTTTCGAAGAAGTTATTGCATTTGACAAAAATCAAGATATAAGACCTGTGCATGCTCCAGACTGTGTGGTGACCCGCCCCATTCCATCTGTCAGACAGTCGTCAGCCACAGCAGCAAGTTTAGGACTGTCAACGTGAGCGAACCTGTGACCTCTCGCAGAAAGAAACCGGCACTTCCATCCGTTCCAGATTCGAACAAAGATTTAGATGAATTGTGTTTTCCAAACATCAGCATCGACGTGCCAAATACCTGAAGAAGTCCTATTCCACTTACAACATACTTGCCAGTACTAATAACGTGTTTTAAGGAGACAAATTTTTAATGATGTATTAAATACACTTTAAAGAAAATCCAAAAAGTGTATATATCGTGTATTTAGTGCAACAAAATGTTTTTTTTGTAAAAGAAAAATAATTGCTTCGTTATCCTACACAAAAAATTACTCCACTTATACTTTGAATGGGAGAAAAAAATTTCATGTTAATTGGATAAAATGTTATATGTTTGGAGAAAATTTATAATGTTGTGACTGTAAAGAAATTTCATGTTAATGTCTCTTTATATACCATTTCACGATTGTATTTCTGTATTACTTATAAGTGCATGCAGGGAAGATGCGAACTGTAACTTATAATGGAATAAAAAAAATGTGAAAATGGTAACATTTTTCATCTCCAAGAAAATCCCCGTTTTTGGATACAAAAACATTATATCTTGATTGTGCAGATAAATCGTATTTACATATATGATAAGCGATTACTTCCAAAACCTCCACTTTTTTCGAAAATGTAAAAAAATAATAATATTAGTAGTACACATGTTTTGAAATGAAAATGAAGTAAATTAAATGTTTTATTTCCTTTATGAAACAATATTTTGACTGTTAAGAAAATTATATATAGAGATATTTGACTATGTGGAAACTGATTTTGAAACATACAAAAGTGATATTCAGTCTAGCAAATTAACGTGTTAAGATGACTATGAAACAGGTCAAAAGAAGTCCTCATGTATAAAATAATATTTGTTAGTAGACTATTTTCTATAAGAATAAAATATATTAATGAAATAGAAAATAATTATTTGCAAGTCACAGATTAAAAAAAAAAAACTTGAATATTCTCTCTAGCAAAGTAGAATATAAAGTTGTATTTAAACATGACAAACGTGAATAAAGTAAATTCGCCAGATAGTTTTTTTATGTACCTAAAAGGAAATGTACTTTGCATTGATACGCCTCATTCGCAATGAGAGAACAAATTAGTAAATACATATTATTCAAATTTATGCTAATACTATAAATACTCTGAATTTTTAAATTTATTATTAACATAGATGAGGAACAGTATATACATGACTATTTGAGATGCTAGGAAATATATAATAAGTGTGAGATGACAACTCATGTTGGGAAGGATGGTTCACTCATAAAATATAACATATCAGCAATGAGATGTTTCATATGCATAACCACGCCAAGTACTCTTTTAATTTAGCTACTATAATCATTTACTTTATACTTTGTCTACGGATTCGTATTTTCAAAGAGAATTCTAATATTATGTTAGAAAACGTGATTTTGAGACAATGACCAGCACCATATTGAATTTTATAAGCATAGAATTGTGTACGTAAATATACCAAGTGTTATATATTTTCAGGCTCATGTTTTCGAGTTTATCCTAATGTGACCCCATAAACTTTGATTATTCGCATGTGTCCGTTGTCATATTGACTTTAGTAGGCATAGGCATGATCTTAGGTTTTTGAAGTAATTATGTAATGAGACTGAGCCACCACGCACGAACTAATAGGCACAGCTGGACATCATTTAACGACTGCTGGATTTCGACACATGGAAATAGGAACATATCAGACCAGTACAAGTCTCACCAAGATGGAAATTGAATTATGCCTTAAGTTATTTATAACCATTAATTGACACCATTTTCCATTGCTCGAAGTTATAGCCATAAAATTCAGATAATAACAATGTGGTCAATTATGCCTTAAGCTCCTTATAAGCATAACTGACTACAATTTTTTTATCCATTGAAGCTATAGTCATCAACTGCTTGTCATAGTACTGCTCATGACCTAGACCAAAATGTTACTGTACATTATGCATTAAGCTTTCTTATGAACACATTTGGCTGCCATTTTCCATCCACTGAAGGTATACACATCATATATACCACTGGTGACCTATATTAAGGTGATAATGTAAGATATGCCTCAAGCCTTCTTATTATAGTTGGCCGCTATTATCGAACCATTTAAGTTATAGCTGAAAAATATGTATCACAGGTACAGATCCTGAAATCAATTAAGGTAATCTGGTAGGATATGCCTTAAACCTTCTTACAAACATTCTTTCAAGCCATTCTACACCCATTCAAAATGTAGTCAACAAATTAACATCACAAGTATTACTCCTGACTTCGATCAAGGTGATGTGGCAATTAAGCCATAAGCCTTTCACGAAAGGTTTTTGTAGTTAACTATAGCACATGACATGTATACAACCTTGTTTATTTCAAAGAAACTTACGAATAGTATGTTAAATACCCATACCCATATTAGTTGGATCCGTGTGTCAGTTTCCACATTGTATTAAAAAGGAATACCTAAAATGTAGTGACGAATTTTTCTAACATAACTGTGGTGCATGATCTGTCCTAGGTCGCAAATATTTTCAAAACTTGTTCGAATACGATGTTATGTACAAATATATATTTATAAATTAAATGGTTTATCTAATTAATTCTTAAGTTTTAAAACTTAGAGAACTAAGTATGCTGTGTTACGTGTCTACTGGTGCATAGGTTAAGAGAACGATCAATTTTTGTTTCGAACAAGTAATTTTTTCAGGTGCGTGGAATATAAATGTCACGTAATATTTATGATTTGGGTACTCTAAATGAAAAAAAAAAATCAGAGTATTTGGTGTGTTTATAAAATAACATAGAGTCCGAATAGATCACTGCAGTGTGCAGGCTGGCACATGCTCCGACTTGTTCTTTGGTAAATGTGTCATTGGAATGTGTTGTTGAGGCCGAAATACTGGAAGCCAACGGTATTGCTCGCCCCAGGGTGTAGGCGTGCACTTTAATGTGTGGGAAGCTCTCTGCCATGTCAGAGTTGTCAAAATTCGACATTTTGAACCCCGTGCCTATTATCTCGAAGACTTGGATGGCCAATTTATTCGGGGAGGCTTTTACAGTGAGGAAGTACACCTCACAAAATTCCCCGACACTTATTTTGTAGAAAAAGTTTTGAAAAGTAAAAGGAAGTAAAATCTACGTTCGTTGTATGGGATTTTCCATATAAAAAAATTGTTTGATTGATAAGGATGCAATCACGGATAAAAAATTATGTATTTTTTTTACAGCAAGATTCTGATACTCTTAATAAAAAGTAAAAACATAATACTGCACTTCATTCCAGAATTGGTGAGCGGAGAGATGTTGATTTCGTGAAAAATTAACTACANAGTAAAAACATAATACTGCACTTCATTCCAGAATTGGTGAGCGGAGAGATGTTGATTTCGTGAAAAATTAACTACAAGAAAAATGTATTATCCCGTACAAAAAAAATTTTTTCAATAAAATTTTTGCAGAATGTGATTGTTTTATTTTTAGGATTATTACCTACTCATGGCTGAATGCCTACTTCCTGTTCTGAGGTATAATTGACATACCCATGACTATATAGTTTTTAATTTATATTAATAAAAAAATCAGAGCGCTAGTTGTAGTAATAAAAAAACAATTAAAATTTATTTTCAGTGCCTTGTAATCATTCTTGCTGCAGGAATTAACATAATTAACACATACCTCTCGAATAGACATACGCATACCTATAACATTTCAGGGAAAAAATTATTTTCATTCATTTTACGTATATACATCATTTAAACCTACGCTGGCACCCATGTCACGTCTAGAAACAAGATGTCGAGGTGGAGTGACAGAGCATGAACTGGAACATTCTTGAAATAAAATGGTAGAATGGAATAACAGAGTATTAACTGGAACATTCTTAAAACAAAATAATGCTCTTTTTAGACTAAGTGACTCATAAAATTTTGGGGTAAGAAGACTTTTTGCAGGAAATTTTGCNAACAAAATAATGCTCTTTTTAGACTAAGTGACTCATAAAATTTTGGGGTAAGAAGACTTTTTGCAGGAAATTTTGCAGATTATGAGGGAAATTTTGAGGGAAATTCTAAGCATTTTGAATGTTTTTTCAGGAAAAAAAAAACGGGAAATTTTGAGGTCAAGATCAGGGTCAAGGTCATACAATATGGCGACTGTGACGTAATACAAGANAACAAAATAATGCTCTTTTTAGACTAAGTGACTCATAAAATTTTGGGGTAAGAAGACTTTTTGCAGGAAATTTTGCTGATGATGAGGGAAATTTTGAGGGAAATTCTAAGCATTTTGAATGTTTTTTCAGGAAAAAAAACGGGAAATTTTGAGGTCAAGATCAGGGTCAAGGTCATACAATATGGCGACTGTGACGTAATACAAGANGAAAAAAAACGGGAAATTTTGAGGTCAAGATCAGGGTCAAGGTCATACAATATGGCGACTGTGACGTAATACAAGATGGTGGATGGCTCTGGACTTCAAATTCTCAACCACTGCGCCAGATCCCCCATTATTTATCTACTACTGACAGGCTGGTTTTACACAGTGCGCTTCATGCTGTCATGGGTAAAGGAAGATATTTTTTATCCTAGTTGCAAAAATGAATGCTCATCGGCTTCGGGCCAAGGGGGGCAGCATTTCGGAAACAGCGACGTTTGTGGACTGTNAGTTGCAAAAATGAATGCTCATCGGCTTCGGGCCAAGGGGGGCAGCATTTCGGAAACAGCGACGTTTGTGGACTGTCCACGTGCCTCTGTGATAAAGGTGTATCGTGAGTAGACGAATGGCACTACTAGGAATAACCGTCGTGGAAACTGTGGAGCTCCACGCGCCATTGATGTCCGAGGTGAACGTCGACTACGACGGTGCGTGAAGACCAACCAGACACGCTACAGTGGAACAGCTCACCGTCCAAATGAACCAGGAAGCATCCAGACACGTGTATACCGCAACAGTTCGGCGAACCCTTTCTGGGAATGGGTCTCCGNTAGTTGCAAAAATGAATGCTCATCGGCTTCGGGCCAAGGGGGGCAGCATTTCGGAAACAGCGACGTTTGTGGACTGTTCACGTGCCTCTGTGATAAAGGTGTATCGTGAGTAGACGGAGTGTGACAGCACCCATGCAAACACAGGTGCATCGACGAAAACGACTGGAATTTGCTCGACAGTACTGCGACTGGACGTATGTGGTCGGAAATAAAACACACAAACTTCGGGAGGTGATTCCTTATGAAAAAAAAGTCAGAAATATATATATAGAGCACCATATACCTACCGAACAGAATATTAAAGGAGATATGGGCCTGTGAATATTGGGTTTTGAAAACGTATTTTTGCCGAATATTTTGTACTACGCCTACAAAGTCCGCAACAAAACGGTGATTTATCCTTCCCAGGTTATAAAGCCATGCGTAATGATGGCCGTCCTCGGTATATACGCACTGTTCGGCTTGAGGAAGTGTTACGTCAGCACATCAACGACGTGGTATATGGTGTTTTTTATATTTTAGACTCTAATTTTCATAAGGAATCACCTCCCGCTGTTTTGGCGTTTAATTTCCGTACACACACACATATATATAACATGAAGACTTTCCCCTGGTCTTTGAATTACCCTACTGCACCTATAGTGTATTAGCGGTTTCTTCACATTTTAAAATCTAACCTTTGACAAATCACTCCATGTATGATATGATTGGTTGTTTTCTAAGTGTCATGTGCCACAAGCCTATTATGCTTGTGGTCATATAAGATACATTATTTACTATTACATTTAACATTTACTTATATTTTATCCAATAATATCAATATTTTACATTTATAATTAATACAAATAAAATCACGGAGAAAAAAGGTGTGCTGGCAATACCTGGTAAGAAATAGTTCTTATGCGAAATATTATTACACTTAGTGCGCACGAATGCAGTGCGTTGTCCATTCGGTGTATTTTTCTATACTTGGGTAAGCTTTGTTTGCACGAGGCGGAGGAATATCCTGGAAGAAGACATTTAGCACGGCTTCAGAAAAGTGTGAAGTAACCGTTAATGGACTATATGAAGACCTCGCTGCATTTCCAAAGCAAAGCCCGAACATCAATTGTTGGNTGAATTTTCATTTCTGGGGCATGCGCCACTCCGTGAAAGGGGTGAGCCAAGTGACACCCCCGGAAGGTCAATAAGGCGTGGCGGAAGAGGGGAAGCTTGTGGCATATAATGGAGGGGTAAGGGAAGGGGGAGACGGAAGGAAAGTCGAGGATGATGTAGTACTTGCGGGACGTACAGGGGGGTCTTCTCTCTCACACTGTCTCTTCTCCGGCACCACTCCGTGGACGGTTACAACATTTTAAAAACCTCTGGCACGGCAGTGTCGTAAAAGTTCATGGCCTCGCAGCCGTCGCCAAAAGTGGCGGGCGTTACAGCATGTGCAAATATGAGACGGCCCTCCCTCTTCCCCCCCCCGGGTCGCTGACGTCACGTCCCGTCGCACGGTGGGAAAGGGGATATGACGTCGTTCGCCTGTGTCGTGGAAGGGAAGAAGTGGGTAATCTCGACCCGCCGCAGCGACACCTTTATGGGACGCCGGCGGGAGAAGACGTCTGGGGAAATGGTCGGAATATCACTCGCGGAAGAAACGGGCGGGAGTGAAAAAAAAAGAAGGAAAAAAGAGGTAACTAGGCCATCAGTTGCTCCCCCGACCCATGCACTCGACAGGTCGCGTTTCATTTTTGAAACAAAAGTCGGTTAAAAAATACCGCGCTCGTGTGACACTGACAGAGTGCATGACGGGAACAGTGGCGTAGCCTGGAGAGGTGGTAAGGGGGACATGTCCCCTCCCAAACTCCATTTTGAACTGTCTTATTTTTCTCTGCTCTCTTGATCACGTTTCGTGAGGCGAACTAAAACAGTATTTGGAGCCATGTTTTGTTCACGAATATCATGAATTGATAATTTGAAAAATATAAATTAAACCTCCTAAATTTATTCTCTTGTTAAAAAATGTATACAATGGCGTATCTCGTTTTCGTCTTATCTTCAATATCTCTAAAGTTATCTAGTGTTTTATTTATAAACTACTTTTTGAGCCACACACGCAATTTAAACAAAACAATTGCATAAGATACATTTTCGGAATGAACTTTTTTGTAAGTTCATAATGTTTCGCTTATGTACTAAAATGCACGGGTATAGTTCATTCACGGTCACTTACAACTTTTCTGAAGCCCTGCTAAAGTTATACTTCCAGAATATTCTTCCGCCTCATGCAAACAAAGCCTAACCGAGTCTAGAAAATTACACCGAAGGGACATTGCACCACCACCGTGTGCATTCAATTTAATAACATTTTTCATGAGAACAATTTCTTACTAGGTATTACCAACACACATATTTTCTCTGTATGATTTAATTCATATCAATTATAAACGATGTATTTCAATTATTGGATACAATGTACGTAATAATTCAATTTAAAGACAATCAATACATGTTTATGTAAACAGAATTACAAAACGCTTGTGGTATTACATATTTAGGAAACGATCAAATCGTTATTTTTCAAAGGTTTGATTTAAGAAATGTGAGAATACTGCGCATAGACTATACCATAAATCGCTGTGCCCCCCCCTTCTCCCATAGAAAGTCGTGTCAATCTCACAAGACGGGACATTTTCTCATGCACAGGAGACTATTAGGATAGACAATTATGGGATTTACCATACAATCTAGCCCTTGATGTGCAGGTGTCGTATTGCAGACATTTCGTGGCGATGCTTCTGACACAAGACACACTGCCGTTCTTCGTTGTCAACAATATACCGTGTGTGAACGTAGATGATACCCGCTAGCAGTTTTTCCTCAATTCTTATCACATAAGAATGTTTGTAGACCCAATTCGCATCCAGGAGCAAAATGTATTATCCTAGCCATGAGTCGGATCCGTGTTTTCAAGGGGAATAATGGAATTAATTGTAACGTTTACTCTGTCTTAATCAAGGTAAGCAATATACTGTATAAGAATTTTCTCTAAACAGAAAGCTATCTGGTCAGTAAGTTATCCTTGCTCTCCATGACAGAGTGCGATGCTTGTAAGATTTGTGAGATGTCGACCACCGTTTTAATAAAGAAATATCCCCGTATGTTTTCTTGTGAATTGCATAAGAATATGTGTAAAGGGTGAATGAGGGGGTTTTCTCTTCGGCACTTAACCTTCTAGGACAACATCATCAGCCAAATGGCATTGTGGTATTAGTAAACTGCCATACATTCTGTGTCACCAAACCGAGGATACCAAACGGCAGAGTTCACTAACACAGCAGAGGACAACTCGTGCGTTTTGTGGAAGTGGAAATTCTGTACGCGAGAAGAGTATTGAATTTGCCTGCCTTGAAGTAGGACTTCGAGAACTACAACAGATAACAAACATAAGGCGTATTGATCGAAACAATTCAGGAGAGTGTAGTACGAGGAAAGTTGAACTGTTATTCGATAACTAGCTGAAACTTCACTCCCATTTTTCAGATTCGTAGGAATGAATGGGATTAAGATTTTGTGATCGGTAATGATATCTTTACAGAAGATATAAGGGGAAGTACACCGTAAATGACCAAACCGATAACGCACTAGCTTGTGGTATAAGTCCCATTGTATTACTACTCCCCGAAGAATTTATTTGCTCCTGTGACACCACTTCAGTTTAAAATCGCGTGATATTGCAGAAGTTTCCTTCGTGTAAATTAAACAAGGTGTACAAAATAGTAAATCGAGAGTTTACTAGTTTACACATGTGGGTACACATTTTGTAAAAGTGATAACTCTCTGTTTGAATGTCACAGTGAACAATGCAATTTTCTTAGAGATTCTTTTTGTTCGGGTGTACTGCTATATGACCCGACAACAAACCTCTCACACTCGAGTTGAGATAGTAACATGTTTAACATAGTGGAACATCGTTAGCACTTCGCGAGGTATGGAACTATCTTGCACTGACTTCACTGTATTCTGTGCTTTGACCAGGAAACACTGGCTCAATTTTTATATCAGTTTTAACGTTTGAGGAACGTGCTCATGTGATAAACAGTTTCTAAAAGCCATTTCTCAAATTATTAAACAACTCATTCTGCGGGAAAGCTTTAGATAAATCCACCAGATTCGAGATGTTTGCATAGTTCGAAGTGAGTCACCATCACTGGTGTGGCAGAACTGACTGGCGTTCCAATATTCACGAAAAGAGAATTTTCAGCAGTAATGTTGCTATAATTGAGCCAAATAAGAAAATTGTTTTACTATAATAATCTTTAGATATAAACAAAGTATCAATTTTTGTTAGTTCAGAAATATTTCCAAACTAGTTCTTGTTGTGGTCTGTTTAATGAAGACAATAAAGAAACAAGTAAAGAGACGAGATGGCTGGTCAAGTAATTAAGGAGTTTGGAGGATATTCATTGCTGAAAGTTGCGCATACAAACTCCAGGGTTGCAAATGTATGAATAAAGCAACCGAAAGTCTAAGTAGAACAATTGTAAAAATAAAACAAAAACTTTCTTTTTTTTGTAGTAATTTCTTTTGCAGTGATTACATAGTAACATGACGTGTTATCTATTTAGATATCTTTATCTGTTTCTATAGAAAATGTAATTTTATAAATACTGATATATATTTGTATCTTAAGCTGAAAATATAATTTAAATTATAATTACGTGTGAATAAATAAAAACCATATTTGTGTGCTACAGTTATGAATGTAGTGTTTTTACTTCCACTGTTTCAGTAATTTTACCAATCTATATGCACATGTTAAAATAAGAGGGAAAAAATGCGCGGTATGTTAAAATAAAACCATCATCGGCCTATGAGATGTAACAGCCAATCACATGCCAAATGTGCTAAGACCAGTCATCTCCAAGAATGCAAGGAATGTAAGAATAGTTTTATGTAAGGGTTCTTACCGTAGCTAAGTTGAGGATGTTATAACAATTAAGTAAAGTGTGAACAAGGAAAGTACGTAGTAACAAGGCTGGTTAAAGACCGAACAGGTTCAAGAATGATATGAAGGAACAGGAAAAGCAAATCAGTAGGATTTTAGTGGGATCACATTCCAGGTGATTGCAGCTGACAATCCCGTGCAGGCACTGAGACATCATATCCAGGAATCAGTCTAATGAAGATTTCAAAGGATTGATGGAAAGATTGACTCTGACGACTGACTCCTTCCGCAGGAGTCAGAGACTGACTCCTGCAGACTGACTCCTACATGCGATGTCTCAGTGCCTGCACGTGATTGGCCAGCTGCATTCACATGGCAACTCGGTGATTGGCTTGCTGATGTCCGCACAATGTATTATTGGTGTAATATGATTGGTTTAAGGTCAACATGATGCCATAGGGCTTGGATATGGTTATATTATAAGCAATTGGGGGTCAGTTGTGTGGCTTAGTTCAACAGCAGTTGACATGAAAGATCAATCGACTTATCTTGTAAAAGTACATATAAAATATCATAGTGACAAATGTTGCGGGTCCAGCAACAAAACCTATAGCAGTACTTACATCGACTTCTTCGAGCATGATGCTTGCAGTGCCAGCGACTTCTTCGGATGGGTCACACGCAGCAGTGTATTCATCGACTTCTTCGGATAAGTCACCAACCATAGTGTCGCAATCGACTTCTTCCGGCATGACGCCGACAGCATCTTTGACTTCTTCAGATCGGTCTTCTACAACAGTGCCGTCAGCGATGACTTCGTCAAGGCTTCGTTGCTGTTACTCTGCCAAGATATTTGCGTGCAGCCAAGGTGCAAAGGAGCATGAAGGAACTACTTTTGTTATGCAATGATGTGTCAAGTGCAAACGCCTGTTGGATAGAGGTGATAAGCTGAAGAGACATAGCAAGAACTGTAAAGGTAGAGATCCTTCAGCTAAGAAACTCTCTACACTAGCTGATGACGAAACCACGTCGAATAGATTCTATTTCAAACAATCAGCATCCAAGGGAACGTCAAAATATTATGTGGTTGGGAATAACTTTGTACGTACAAAAAACATATCTACACACCTTGATGACATTAAGCAAAGGAAAATAAATAAATTAAGAGAAGAACACAAAGAAAGTCCCATAAAATATCATGTTTGGCTGGATTGTACCTAGATAAACCCACAACCTTCCGATGAAGCCATTAGTCGACGAACATTCAAGACAGCGAACGTAGCATTGTACATTGATGATAGCATTCCAGGGGCTTTAGAGGTCTTGAAGGAAAAACGTTGTCCTAAAGTAATAGAATATATGGCCAAAGGTTCTCGTTGGACGCTTGCTAGTATAGATAGTCTTGAGCTGCGTATAAATATATTATATTTACTATGTGAAAAGTGAGCATGCTGTTGTAAAGACACTATGTGAATTGTGTGGAGAATGTAGGGATTCTGTTTTTATTTTTTTTAGTCTAAAGTATGTATGTATGTATGTATATATATATATATATATATATATATATATATATATATATATGATTTCAATGAAAAATATTTTTTTTCTACCTGGTGATGATGTACCTTGCCCTAGCATGCTTACTTCCTTGATATAGAAAATATGATAGCCTTTGTTTTCAGATCTGTTACTACATGTTGGTACTGTAAGTGTGCATGATAAAAAATTAATGAAATTATGTGTATAATTATAATAGTCTGAAAGTTAGTACTTCAATATTTGCTGTGCTAGCACACGTGTACAATCAATAATATGGTAATTAAAATTTAATATTGAAATTAACTGTACTTAAACTATAATGAATTATCATCATAATATAGTTAAGCAGGTTGGATGTAACAGACACGAAAACATGCTGTTGAATGGATAGAAATTTGACCCTAGGACTTGGAGGGAGGGGAGGGTGAATGTCGAGCTGGGCATGGCCAGACCTACTTCAGTGGAGTATATTGCGAAGAGAGGTCTTTAAAAATTTTCTACATTACTGGGCGTTGTTCTAATACACCACAGTTATTTTTTTAGTAAATACAAATGAGGAACTAAACTTATTTCGATGGTTAAAGGTGAAATGGCATAATCAAGGATTGTGGAATTGATGTAACCCAAGATGGTGGTTAGAGGGGACTGAGTAACCAGCAGGCTACTAAGTGGAGGTGGAATGGCAGAACATGAATAAAATGTTAGATGGTGGGTGGAGTGCAGGTGACTTAATCGTGGTGACAAAGTTAAGAATGAATGACAGATAATTAAAGTAAGGAAACAAAGAATAAAATGAAATCATTAATGTTGAACATGGCGTGATAAATCATGAGAGATTGTTTGTTTCGTCAGCACGCCTGGTGGTTAAATCGAGAAATTAGCAGCGCTACATTAATATAAATAGAATCCAATATTCCAGCCGCAGAAAGCACCCCATATACTTTAAATGAATGTAAAGAAATGTGGCTGCCACCTGGTGACGAAATCGAAAATCAATACACTATTCCTACATAGGTGATAAGTAAACAAATGACAAATGAACAAAAAAAAAAACAGTATGTCTGGTGGAGTGCATTCGACAGAATATGGCGGTGGAAGACTGCCAACTAATTAACAAATGTGAAACATTGGTAGGGGAGGGAAATGTTATGAAAATTTGATTGGTTGGATGAGGGTCATTAGTCTACTGGACATGGAGCTGGGGAAAACTAAGGAAATATAGTTTTTTAAATACATTTTTTTACAAAAATGTTAATAAACGTTTAGGAATTTAGTCGAATTTTTGTGTTCAAGGTCATGGAAGGTCACCAGGTTAATGCCAATTGTCAAATTCACCTGTATCCAAGATGTTGGTATAAGTCAGGAATGTAATATGCTTGCTGACTTATGAATTCATTCAATTTTTACCATTTTATCGAGTTTTGTTTTTAATGTTATCCTAGTTCATGGTTGTAGGTTAAAGGTCATGGATAAAGTCACCTGGGCCCAATATGGCGGATGGGTGACGTCATAATATGGTAGATGGTCGGTTCCAGTCCCTCGGCCCCTCCAAGCCCAAAAATTTAAATTTAAATTATAAGAAAACAAGTATAATATTTTTTAATAAATATTTTAAAAATGTTTTTTGATTTTTTTTTGTGTTTTTGGGAATAGTTCGGTTTTTTTGGGTTAAAGGTCATTCAAGTTTATGGGGTCATTTAAGGTCACTGTGTCAAGACAAGGTCACCTGGATCTAATAATGGCGGCTAAGATGGATGACATAACCATGATGGCTGATAGTTGTGTATTGATTTGGCATATCCTATGCCTTTAAAAATTATATGGCCGCCACTGCGCTGCCCTCGAAAACGATCCCCCCCCCAAATCCTTTCGATGGATCGAAAAGTGCCTTTCGGGAGATAAATTTTGCAGCTGGGAGGATGGTTGCTTTTTAGAGGGAAAAATTGGATTTTCAGAGGAAAAAAGGAAAAAAAATTTAATAAAAAAAGGGAATTTTTGAGGGAAAATGGCCGCCGGGGGACCGGTATGACAAAGCATGAAAAGCTCCTACGTTTTGATCCCCCATCCCCTTGGCCCCAGACATACAAATTCATTCTACTCATATTTGTTTTTAATGGCTATACATATTGAAATAAATTGGAAAGTTGGTAGTAGCAAAATGTTTGTAAAAATAACACAGGGGAAATGTTATTTATGTGACAAGTTATCCAACTTATAAAAAAGTTCCCAAAAGTTTTCGTTTGGAAATGAAATCCGTTTGGACAAGAAATGAAAACATCCATATACACTGAAGAGCCAAAAAAAAACTGGTTTACCTCTATAATATCGTGTAGGGCCCCTACAAGCATGGAGAAGTGCTGCAAGACGACGTTGCATGGACTCAACTAATGTCTGAAGGTGTGCAGGAGGCAATTAACACCATGAATCCTGCAGGGCAGTCCACAAATCCATAGGAGTGCGAGGCGGTGGAGATCTCTTCTGAACAGCACGTTGCAAGGCATCCCAGATATGCTCAATAATGTTCATGTCTGGTGATTTAGCTGGCCAATGGAAGTGTCTAAAGTCAGAAGAGTGTTCCTGGAGCTACTCGGTAGCAACTCTCGACGTGTGGGGTGTCCCATTGTACTGCTGGAATTTTCCACGTCCATCGGAATGCACAATGGACATGAATGGGTGCAGGTGATCGGACAGGATGCTTACGTATCTCTCACCTGTCAGAGTAGTATCAGGGGTCCCATTTCACGCCAACTGCAAACGCCCCATACCATGACAGAGCCTCCACCAGCTTGAACAGTCCTCTGTTGACACGTAGGGTCCATGGATTCATGAGGATGTCTCCATACCCGTACATGTACATCCGGCCGATACAATTGGAAATGAGACTCGTCAGACCAGGCAACGTGTTTCCAGTCATCAACAGTCCAATGGTGGTGTTGGCGGGTCCAGGCGAGGCGTAAAGCTTTGTGTCGTGCAGTCAACAACGGTACACGAGTGGGCCTTCGGCTACGAAAACCCATATCAATGATGGTCCGTTGAATAGTTCGCACGCTGGAACTTATTGATGCCCCAGTTTTGAAATCTGCGCCAATTTGAGAAAGGGTTGCACGTCGGTCACGTTTAATGATTCTCGTCAGTCGTCGTTTGTCCCGATCGTTCACGATCTTTTTCCGGCCGCAGCGATGGTGAAGATTTTTTTTTTGCCGGATTCCCGATATTTATGGTACACTCGTGAAATGGTCGTACGGGAACATCCAAATGTTATCGCTACCTCAGAGATGCTATGTCCCATCTCTCGTGCGCCGACTATAACACCACGTTCAAACTCACTGAAATCTTGATAACCTGCCATTGTAGCAGCAGTAACCGATCTAAAAACTTTGCCAGACGCTTGTTGTCTTATATAGGCGCTGTCGACGGCATTGCGTTACTCTGATTGGTTCCATTCCTCTGTTATTTTCATACGCACACCTATACAATTTTTTTTGGCTCTTCAGTGTATATGTCAGTTGGGCAGGAAGTTATATTTTTTATATTGGTTATGTCAATGATTGAAGGTATAGTTGTGGTTATGTTTATTTTGATTGTTGCGCGTCGTTAAGTCTTCGGCTAGGAACTATGCCGTCAACACAAAGTTTTCTTCGCTACTGTCACCACAAACTTTTCGTTTTTACGACAGTTAGGATATCCACGCCACTAAAAAAACCTATTTGTTAAAACATTACAGATAAAAAAGAGACGCCTTCAACGGATAGTANAGGATATCCACGCCACTAAAAAAACCTATTTGTTAAAACATTACAGATAAAAAAGAGACGCCTTCAACGGATAGTACTTAAAATAATCAAATATCATTGGAAATTAAATAAAAATATGTATGAAACGTTTTAAGAAATAACACATTTTTGCCATTCATTATAACAAGAAGATCACAGGTGAGATGCAAGAGTCACAGNTTTAAGAAATAACACATTTTTGCCATTCATTATAACAAGAAGATCACAGGTGAGATGCAAGAGTCACATTTTATTAATCTTTTAATTCATATTCAAACAATGCTCACAAAATATTTTAACTTTTCAAATTGACATTTTTACGCAGTAAAACACCTACACAACACATACCAACATTAATTTTTATAATTTTCTTTTAAACGGAGCCACGGAAAAACTAACTAGCAAATGTTGGGAGAGGCTTCGCGAATTCACGGAAATTTTTGTGAAATTCACAGCAAGTCCGTTACCAAAAAAGTAACGCGTCCGTAAGTAAACAGAGAGCTGTCAGGAATATTTCACTCAGCAATTTGGCCTTAAGTGACGGAATTTTCTTTTTTTAACAGTATGGGACAAATTATTATTTGTAGTGACCGCTTAGAATTCCGAGGAAACCAAACACACGCGAACCTTGTTTATGCTATGCTATTTTCCGTCGCCGTCGCAATGCTTCCTTACCGCCGGACGTAACCTTAAGACGTTAAACATTTGTTTTACTAGGAAGGCTCCTTAAGGACGTTACTTGGCTCGCGTGTGAAGTGATTTGCAAGTTCGGTAGAAAACATGGTATTAAAAAAAAACGGTTGGGTATTTTGTAATGTTGTCTAAACACGNAGGATATCCACGCCACTAAAAAAACCTATTTGTTAAAACATTACAGATAAAAAAGAGACGCCTTCAACGGATAGTAACACTTAAAATAATCAAATATCATTGGAAATTAAATAAAAATATGTATGAAACGTTTTAAGAAATAACACATTTTTGCCATTCATTATAACAAGAAGATCACAGGTGAGATGCAAGAGTCACATTTTATTAATCTTTTAATTCATATTCAAACAATGCTCACAAAATATTTTAACTTTTCAAATTGACATTTTTACGCAGTAAAACACCTACACAACACATACCAACATTAATTTTTATAATTTTCTTTTAAACGGAGCCACGGAAAAACTAACTAGCAAATGTTGGGAGAGGCTTCGCGAATTCACGGAAATTTTTGTGAAATTCACAGCAAGTCCGTTACCAAAAAAGTAACGCGTCCGTAAGTAAACAGAGAGCTGTCAGGAATATTTCACTCAGCAATTTCGCCTTAAGTGACGGAATTTTCTTTTTTTAACAGTATGGGACAAATTATTATTTGTAGTCACCGCTTAGAATTCCGAGGAAACAAAACACACGCGAACCTTGTTTATGCTATGCTATTTTCCGTCGCCGTCGCAATGCTTCCTTACCGCCGGACGTAACNCCTTGTTTATGCTATGCTATTTTCCGTCGCCGTCGCAATGCTTCCTTACCGCCGGACGTAACCTTAAGACGTTAAAAAATTTTTTTTACTAGGAAGGCTCCTTAAGGACGTTACTTGGCTCGCGTGTGATTTGCAAGTTCGGTAGAAAACATGGTATTAAAAAAAAACGGTTGGGTATTTTGTAATGTTGTCTAAACACGANGTGATTTGCAAGTTCGGTAGAAAACATGGTATTAAAAAAAAACGGTTGGGTATTTTGTAATGTTGTCTAAACACGAAAAGCATTTAAGAAAAGTTTCTCGCCCTATAAAAAATTTCAAGTTTTCATTTGAATTGGCCGTGAAGATTTTTTAAAACGGGTGTTTTCAGAATATTATTTTAATGTTACATTTTCTGTAGAGGAACTTTTAGAGATGTCTTCAGATATTCACAATACTTTTATCTTTCTTAGTGTGCCATAAAAAACTTAGCACAGAAAGGACAAGAAATAGCAAACCCTTAAAAATGCTTTTGTAATCAGGTTTGTAAACTAGTCTTACGTCAGAAGTGATGTGTTCTTTGCACCGCAGTGCAAAATACACATCGACGACACAATAATAACGCGAAAGAAGTTCTATAGGCTGAGTGTCTCAATTGGCCCTGAGAGCGCTCGTTATTTTTTAACGCGTGTAAAAAATTACTTCCGATAGCTACGACCGTGATTTTAGCTTAACATGATTTCGTGCCTTTTTAGCACAAACTGTCGAGGGAGCGGTTGTCTCCGTTTCACAAAGCGAGCGCTCGAGAGATCGAGAGATCGCGCTCGAGAGATCGTGACGCAGTGCTGTCGCTAGGCTGCGAAAGAGAGCTCTCTCGAAAGTGTATTCTTAAAATTGAGACACGACCTTGGTATGACAAAATACTTGCTCACAAACTTGGAAAATGCCATTTTCTTTCTCTTGGTTTTCCTGACTGTCGTCTAATAACCTGAAGACTTCAATTAAGATGTTTATGGATAGTTTATAGACTATCCAGTGCCCTTTTAATGTTATTTGTGGTAGGTGTCAGATGATACCCAGATATCTTGCTAATTTCCGCACACATTGCATCAGACGATACAATTATAAAAAAAAAAATTGCTGTGATTCGAGTTAGAAACCCTACGAGGTAGCTCCCATCACGGTCTGCATGTAGGAAACGTGGCGGGCATTGCCGTCGATTGGTGGCTTTGTTCGGGGTGCTGCCGTCTCCCACGTTCCTGCATTTCCTCACTCCTCCGTCTCCACCTCACTCCATACCCATGGTATCTAAATACTCGTTTCCTATGTCCCCTCACCGAGTGAGGTGGCGCAATGATAAACCTTCGGACCCGCGTTCGAGACAACCTGGGGCGGAATCACGGTCGGGCCATCCTGATTTTGCTTACGCACGGTTCACCAATATCACTTCAGGCGAGTGCTGGGGCGGTTCCTTACCGTCGACCATGGCCGACTGCTTCCCCGCTCCTGCTTCTCTCAGCAGCTTGCTCCGTCTCTTATGACCTCGCTGTCGAGGAGAAGTTCAGCCTCACATACTTACTTTACCTTCGGAATCTCTCAACTGCCTGGCCTATCGACAATTTGGAAGGAAACACGCTGGAGAGAAATTACGCAGAGGAAGCCCAGGTTACTGACCATTCAAACTGGCAACATTTTTGTTGTATAAAATGAGACTAACCTAAAAGCAAAGCTAAGCTGAAAAAAAANCTGACCATTCAAACTGGCAACATTTTTGTTGTATAAAATGAGACTAACCTAAAAGCAAAGCTAAGCTGAAAAAAAAAATTTTGTCACGTGTGACTATATGTATGTGTTGTATTTAATATATCATATGTATATTCACGTTTTATATATATGCATGTGTTATATGTACCACATACATTTTATATAAATATTTTAGATAAAGTGTTTATATTAAATCTAGTACGCATTTGTAATATGCATAATGCTCAATATATTTTTAAACCCCGATACATTTTTTATAGGATCCCATCTATCATGTCACGTTGGCTCGGTTACGTAATAATCAAGTTAAACAACGTGTCATTTCGCAGAGCTAACGGTATAAATTCAACTCTAACAAGCACTAATACAGTGTGGCACAGACGAAACACAGATTAACAAATATCCCGATATGAACCATATCCGGGCTAGCTTGACGTCAATGGCCTGTGAACTGCCTTGCTGTGTATTTGAATCCACGTTTTCCTTTTAAAAAATGCAGTAAACGTGTTTCCAACGCATTTATCAATGACAATAACTTATATGTGTGCGTGTGTATGTAAGCGCGCACATACATATACGCACACCAACAATTTTTGACACATGGATACTTATATTCAAGTGTATTAGAGTCATTAGCTATGTGATGAAATTAAATTTTACATCCGACGGTGACATACACAAACGGGCATAAAGACGAAACCAAGCAGATCTTTCAAAAGAGTTCAGCTACGAAAAAAAAAAAACTAAGAGGCGTAAAAAGTGATACTGTGCATGGTAACATGGCGTGGAGTCTTCTGCTGGCTATTTATAAACCTGAAAAAAATCTGTATTTGTCCACAGAAACTTTTCGTTTCTTCGGTTGAAAGAAGTGGCTTTAATGACTTATAAAAATCTGTGTGCTCCCGCCTTCTCCGCTTTTTTTGCCGGGGTTTTCCTCTCTTCCTGGCTCTTTGACAGGAGTGCTTGTTAGAATTTCAGCTCATTGGCATTTTCTTTTCTGCGTACTTNTTCCTCTCTTCCTGGCTCTTTGACAGGAGTGCTTGTTAGAATTTCAGCTCATTGGCATTTTCTTTTCTGCGTACTTTCGAGTTTTCAATCGCGTCGCAGAAACGAGATGCTTCTGTTTTGTGTTCTGCTCTCAGTTTGGCGTTTAACGGACTCTGATACGAAACATCGAGTGACAGTTGCAAAGCATTCAATATTTTCCGTGAGGAACGAGGGCTTGAAGTAATTAATAAATGAACAAATGCAACTAACCCTTACTTAATTATTATAAAACAGATTTGAAATCAATAAAGACACCTTCCCGTAACAATGTACAAATATTTAAACTTTGNCCCGTAACAATGTACAAATATTTAAACTTTGTAACAATATGATATACTTACACTCTACCTGATGTACAGAAACTAGAGACAAAACAGTGAAAACCAGTGGTATTGGTTGCACTTATAATCAGAGCCAAAATAAGTGATTAATACAATTGCTGAAGTCCAGTGTTCCTCTTGTTCCCAATTAATTTGCTTGACTCCGTTATGATTCAGTAAATGCGGACAAATCCAGCGAACTGCAAAGACACGTCGGTAACCAGACCAGGCGAAGAATCCAAACCACGTCATGGTTTATAAAACATACCACCGAAGTGTTAATGGATATCCCCTCCCGGAGGCACGGTATTTGAGGCAATTACACCACCAGGAACTATATAACCCTTGACAACACTTTGTACGGGGTGAGTCAGTCTATCTGAGGACCCACGCCGGGAACAACCCTCAAGATGCAATTTGGCGTCCCGCTCGTCGCTTTCCGACACAGCATTCAGCCTACGGCGACTGTATCATTCAGGTTAGACATATATAGTAATTGATTAGGACCTCCCTCACCAGTAGCTTGTATTTATGTACTTACAATTATTCTGCTAAAAACTCTGTTTATTCTTCATAAACAACTTCAGTTTAGGAAACCCAACCCTTCCCTAGTCTAAGTATAAATTCATAGCCCTATTCTTAGTCCCTAATATAAAATATAAAATCATTACAGCTCACCAGTTGGTAGCAACTTATCAACCGACTTTCAGTAAAATTTATTTCACTGACAGATATAACTGATTCTGTTTTAGACAATACGGTATTAATGGTGCCAAATTAGAAAATTGTTTATATGTCTCATACTCTTACGAAATTCGCAATTTTCAAATCGGTGGCCAGTGCAATCATCCTTTATTTCTTCTTTACATGCTCCGTGTAATTTATTTAATGATATAATATTTATTTTCCAAACATCTTACAGTGTAGTTTGATTATTGCGTAGATCCTGTCCAGCTGGACAGCAGTAATGTAAATTATATTTGTCGCAAGGATACTATACATTTTAGCATAAAGAGTGCACGAAAAGGTCACCGGTGTGTTTTATTAGACGTGAATTGGCTATATTTTTTTTGCCACCTCCTGCTTCAGAAGAAGGCGAGAATTTGCTTTTATTTTACAATGCATTTTTTTTGCAAATTATTATTTTCAGAAAAAGGTTTTGTCGTAAGACTACAAAAACAGCAAATATTGAATATTGTGCACGTCACAATTTGTTTCTTTCTGTTCAGAAAATATGGTCTTCAGAAGCACCCTAAGTTTAAAAAAAAAAAAAAAAATCTTTGTAATTGAACCCAAAAGTTTAATAATAACTGGTTTTTTTAAATTATTCTAAGAAAGACTTTTAGATATAAAATTACTGCAATACTGTTTCAGAGAAATTAAATCAGTTGTAATGTTTTATTTGTACATACATACCGTAAAAAGTACCTACAGGATATATTTCAATTTTTAAGTCTCGTCGTCTTTATTTCAAGCATCATGTATGTTAAACGCTTCGTTCAATGGTAGCCACTGGCAAACGTTCTGTTTTGTTGTAGAATGCGACTAGAGAGATATGCCATTCTGCGTTTTTGCGTTAGGTTACATTATTATGAGAAATGAATGAGGATGAAATATTACTGGTCATAATAGAATCCGTGTTAAATATGCGCACTTTTTTTCCAGTGAATTTTAACGACTATACAAACCGAAATTGCTGTTGATTTTTATTTAGCTAGTATACCCGAGGCGGTCAAATATGATGCACAATTTTTGTAGTCCTACAGTATATAGACAAAACAAATTTTAAAATGCTAATTACAAATATCCCTAGCGGCCAAATTTTTATTCCCTCTGAAAACACATTTCATAATTAGTAAAAAATTTACCACATGAATAACTNATCCCTAGCGGCCAAATTTTTATTCCCTCTGAAAACACATTTCATAATTAGTAAAAAATTTACCACATGAATAACTTTCAATTACGCGATGTGTGATGCCAGGCAGGAAAAGCGATATTTTTAATGTTATATTTTCTTTCCATTAGCGGGACACGGAATGACAGAAAACGTTACTTTTACAGTTGTTTTCCAAGAAAAAGCGAGATTTTAAATAACATCGTTTAATTTTTTTGAAAGTGAGTTATTTTGGTGTGGATATTTTGAATTAAGAAATAAACAGTCCATGCACAAAATGAAATGCTCCGCGTCTGGGACTTAACACATTTGCCAGAAACATTAAGGAAAAGGAAATTTTACAGGGTGCTATTCCAGAGATGAATTTTCAGCGAATTTTATTAGCTGCCGCGCTGCTAAAGAGGTCAAAGGAGCAAGAAAAGCTTTTTAAATAGACCATTTTTGGGCGTCTACGTGGTGGATTGGGTGGAAAAGGGGGAGAGGGGAAGGTAGCGGTACGAGTGGAGGAAGTTGGGTGGGTTTTATGACAGCTATAAACAAGCTCGGATTCCACTTTATGAAATGAAGGAAGGGGTGNCTCGGATTCCACTTTATGAAATGAAGGAAGGGGTGCGAGGGAGAAGCAAGATTTTTAGGGGAAACCGGGGAGGGGGAGATGGGTGATTTCCATCCTGAGCAGAGTACGTCCAACGCATCTTCTCTCTCCGCGCACGGCTGGCTCGTGAGGAAGCCCCTGCCAGGCAGTTCCGACAACCATGAATCGTATAGTGGACTCCCAGACGGTCTGCTATAGCCTGCTCGCGATTAATTCAGCACTTTCGAAATCAACCTTTGAAAAATGCCACTGCTCCTACCTGCATTATATTTTAATTCACGCACTGACTGACAAGCACCCGGTATAGTTGGTAACTCAGGAGAGAAAATAGTTCCAAGTGGTAACGATTTTAATNACGCACTGACTGACAAGCACCCGGTATAGTTGGTAACTCAGGAGAGAAAATAGTTCCAAGTGGTAACGATTTTAATAGAAAACGCTAGGTAAACATTTGTGAATACTGAAATTATTCATTTTGCTTTCTCATTTTTTTACGCATATAAATGGAATAATGCGCAAATTTGTAAAATAGTAATTTTTGTAATAATATTGCAGTNGTCTCATTTTTTTACGCATATAAATGGAATAATGCGCAAATTTGTAAAATAGTAATTTTTGTAATAATATTGCAGTTTCACTAGATCGATGAAGGAATAAAGTGATCAGGCGACGGAAAAGCCAGTTTTACATGTGACGGAAGAATACATAATGTGCATACAAGTAGATCTTATGCAGGGTTTTAAAAATTGCTCATTTTGCCATGAACAGCCAATAATAGCCAATAACTCGTTTTACGGGTCAAGTTAATTTGTCTGAACAACCTTGTTCCAAACGGAGACACTGGAAGTGCCTGAACTAATAAAATCAGGAGTCAAAAAGTTCATATTTTATGTTTACCATACATTTTTATTTTTACTCTACCAAAAAGTATTATTAAAAACACACTTTCGTTGTGCGTAAACTGGGCTGTAGAGTGTTAAAAATACACGTTCTTAAAGAAACTCTTACGACTTATTAATTCTTTGTTTTCCTAGAAAAAAAGTACCCTCGCTTCGGGAATAAAACTTTGAAAACCGCCTTCATACTGTAAAAGAGATTTTATTGGCCTGATAAAAGGCAAAAACGGCATTTTTATGATTTTCGGATTGAGCCCTGAACTGATGATAACCTGCAACTTCACGGAGATTTTATGCCGAATTTCCATTATTAGAATGAAACAGCCTCTGAAACGACTGCAGGCCAGTTGTAACCTCAGTGAGTGTGGACGATGAATCATTTGAAAACTAGTGCGGTTACCGATACGACGTCAATAAGAGAAGTCACTTGTTTTACAGTCTCACAAAATATATGAAAAAATTTTCCTACTCTTTACTGCATTGACATTACCGAAACTAACCGATAATGGAAGTTATGACGCAAATCCAATAAATTTAAGATGACAAACATTTCCTCCCCGTCTTCTAGTGCTGTCGGAAAACTTATCTTGCACACTATTAAAATAATTACTTGCGTTCCACTGTGAAGACCAAATGTCGAAGTCTACGCGCCCTTATTAAAATTGGCGAAAGTTGCCTTACAGAAAAAAAAAGTTTCTTAAGCCCAAGAAAAGGACATTTGGAGTTATAATTTACAACGTGTACGAATCAAAGTTTGTGTGTGATTGTGCAGTGCAGTGCGCCCTCGCCAATTACACATCCGCTTGCAACTTGTTGTGAGACCACGCGAGACAGCAGCGACCGCGATAGCAGGTGACAGCATTCGTTCAACCTTCAAACTAACCATCATATTTTGTATGAAGGTGCTTCAGAAAATGTTTTTTCTTTTTTTTTTTACGTTTTAGAGATATAAATAAAACGAATTTGCCGACTACGATTCCATGGCATGGCGTATTCGTGTGTATGCATATATATATATATATATATATATATATATATATATATATATACACACAC
>NQII01003159.1:291861-388969 GCA_002778355.1 Clitarchus hookeri | reverse complement strand
TTGCATTACTGTCGGTGGAAGCAATTTTGAGAAATTCTTATATGCATTGCTGTAAAAAGGTATTTAGCGGCGACGTTGTTAATAAACAATGTGTTGCATTTCATGTGTTATTTTTGTGTTTGTGCCTCAACGCGTCACTCCCGCCCATATATTCCTATACAATAATTGTTTGTTTTAATGAGCTCTACCACTCCTCAATGTTTATTTCATGACTTTAGAATCATCCTGTATATATATATATGACTGAGTTGACGGACATCTAACACGTTTTGACTGTGGTAATGGTAGTAGTTGTATGACAATTGGGGTACAGTTCATATAGACTATTCGCGGTTTCTTCAAACCTTTGAAAAAACCACTCCATGTACGACATATTTTATTGTTTCATAAATATACCATTTATCACAGGCGGTGTTTACTTCTGTTAACACAACGGTATCTTATTTTTTTATTAATTTGAACTTTTGCTTATATTTTATTTGTAAATTGTAACATTTAATTTGTAATTAATATGGGGGAAAAACCAGGATAAAATAGGAGTGTTGGTAATTACTAGTAATAAATAGTTCTTATGCAAAATTTTATTGAATTAGTGGCCAAGAATACCGAGCGTTCTCCCTTTGATGTGATTTTCTAGAACTTAATCAAGCTTTGTTTGCACGGGGCGGAGGAATAGTCTGAAAGTAGAACTTTAGCAGGGCTTCGGAAAAGCTGGAAGTAACTGTGAATGGACAGTAGACCAGCGTCGTTGTGAGGACTGCAGTGGCGGGCCGGACTTATTGATCACGGACTTTACTACTCACTAAGAAAACATCAAACTCTCGTTACTTATCATGCTCCTGCCAAAAGGTTCGCGTACCAACAAAATGCATGCGAACATTTATCGTTGTTATAGTCCAGTGACTATCTCGTTAAAACGGCAGCACGTACACTTTAAGTGCCCTAGAAACATTTCATTTTAAGTTAATTAAAAGGAAAATTGTTAAAGGTATAGTGACACATGGCCAGTTTTAGCTCCTTCTCTTTCTCATTGGAAATTCCGCTGTCGTTTCCAGAACAAAAAGAAAATTAAAATTAATATTTAGTTGAATACATTTTCCAGCGTAACGAGTTAAAAATGCTTCGTAAAACTCATTTTGTTCAGTAGGGTCTAAGTCGTAACATCGAATTCGGTTTTGTGAGATGATAAAACTGTTAATGTTCGCATCTATACCGAAAGAAACAGAAACAACTAAAACTTTATTTCTCAACTTATGTATAAATAACTGGCCCATGCGACTAACATGCTAATCCCCCACCACATAGGACATATTTTTGTACGTTTTAGTAACAACTATTACAAAGCTGGCTGCCAAATTATTTTGAATAACTGTAAAATTAATATAGGGTGTTACAACAAATCTTTAAACAAAACACGAAAAAAAAAAAAAAAAAAAAAAAAAAAACATACGTTAGGTTAATACTTTCCACAAAAACGTTTTGCAAAACTTTCTCTAATGTAATTGCAGTGTTATAAAATTGGAATGGAAAATTTCGTTTAAACAATGCTTTATAAAAAAAATACTAGGCTCAACGATTATTCTTTGATTCTCTGTAGATGCCTGTTCATATTTCCGCACATGGGAATCTAGGAGAGTGCTATGGAGTGACGAAATTGAGATATTTCAATAAAAACCATTATATTTCACTTATTGTACAGTGTGACATAACAGTAAGCGTGCGCGTGTCAGTGAGAACCAGTACTGCGTTTTTCGCGCAATTAAGCAGTGGGGCTGTGTGTTGATAACTAGGTGGCAGAGGCGATATTCACTGATGAAACACTCAATACACTTGCAACATTCCCCAGTCGGTAACTCGCCTTGTCCTCCGCTAAACCAGTTGCTCCACAACACTGACGGAAAACACTACAATTGCGAGAGTGTGGAGTCACGCGGCAAGTAGACGTGAAAGGCTAACGCAGGCCTCGCCAGACAAAACAGTACACAGCCCTCTTTCAGTACCATAATTACACAATTAAATGCCCAACCTTATTTAAAAAAAAAATAGAAACAGAATGAACTTGTTAGGGGTATTCTCTATTATCCAAAAGAAATGAGCAACAAATGAAGCTTGTTTGCTGCCCCGGGACTCGAAAATTCCCGCAACTAAATATTCCCTGCCAGGAGAAACCACACCGGCCACCTGACCCTAAAGAACACAGCAAAATGACTAGCCTTCTGAAAGTCATTCCAAAATAAGGGGTTTTCCTCAGGCCAAGACTACAACAATATAACTTACACTCGTAATTTTGCTATTGACAGGGATTAGAGTCGCACGCCTTTCAAAGTACGTCGTATTAACTATCAAACAAACAGACATTGTTTTCGAGCTCAGGTTAGTGAGAGCACANCCTTTCAAAGTACGTCGTATTAACTATCAAACAAACAGACATTGTTTTCGAGCTCAGGTTAGTGAGAGCACATGAAAATTATAATAAAAACACCTGAATCAAATTCACTAAACAACTACTTCATTATCACATAAAAAATAGTAATCTTAGATAAAATCATTAATAGTAATTCCCATAGTGCGGNCTAAACAACTACTTCATTATCACATAAAAAATAGTAATCTTAGATAAAATCATTAATAGTAATTCCCATAGTGCGGGTAAGTACATTAATAAAATATAACTTTTGAAATTTTACTCGCAGAACTACAAAACCTTAAAAGGCCAACCATAANGGGTAAGTACATTAATAAAATATAACTTTTGAAATTTTACTCGCAGAACTACAAAACCTTAAAAGGCCAACCATAATGATCTTTAGTTATCATGTATTACAATGACCTACAACGCCAAGCTTTTGAGTGTGAATTCTTATACGTGACCCTATCTAAAAGCTGTTCATGGTGAAGTGAGCACTTTTATAAGCACTGCTTGAGACCTACTTGTGTGCCCAGCACGTGTACTTCCGCCAAACGTAATGTTAACATTGACATGGGCCTGGTCACTTTATTCATGCGTCGGTAAAGTAAAACAGTGCAATTATTAGAAAAGTAAATATAGTCCATTCACGATGACCTCCAAATTTTCTGAGGCCCTGCTACAGTTATACTTCCAGAAATTTCCTTCACCTCATAAAAACAAAGTTTAACCAAGTCTGGAAAATTACCCCAAATTGACAACGTACCGCATTCGTGCGCACTCAGTGTAATAATATTTTGCATAAGAACTATTTCTTACTTGGCATTACCAACACACCTATATCCTCTCTATTTTTGTTTATACCAATTAAAATTATGAATTTACAAGTAGAATATAAGTAAAAATTCAATTTACCCAACTATAAGGTACTTTTATGTTTACAAAAGAATAAAACGCTTGTGATATGACATATTTCGGACACAAGATAACACGTCACACATGAAGTGATTTTTCAAAAGGTTTGATTCAAAAAGTGTGAAGAAACCGCGAATAGACTATATCTTATAATTTTCCTAATTCGTACACTTACAGTACATTCATAAAAATACAGAAAGTAACATCAATAATTTCAATATTCTCAATTCTTTCCCTAGCATTTCTAATTCAACCCGTTAATATACACTAACGTTTGTGAAAAAGGCAACACCAAGAAGGATGCATGTGCTTGAAATGAACTTTATACCACCGATTAGGTACATGNAACGTTTGTGAAAAAGGCAACACCAAGAAGGATGCATGTGCTTGAAATGAACTTTATACCACCGATTAGGTACATGACAATACACAACTGATTAGGATTACAGAACTGTACATGGTCTCTGTCCTTGAGGATTCAGTATGGTGTGAAGTCCCCACGTGCTACAATCAGAGCCCCTAAACGTCGTGGCATGGAATCAAAGAGGACCTGGATATGTTCCTGGGGAATCTCCCTCCACGCGATTTGTATGCGAGCCCACAAAGCATCAGCAGTGATTGTTGGAGGACGAACAAGTTCCTGACCAACCATATCCCAGACATTTTCGATGGGTGACATCTCAGGCGAACGTGCAGGCCAGGGAAGCACATTCCTCGCCACAGGTGGCCAGGCACTGTCCTGCTGAAATATGACATGTAGAGTTATCTGAACGAGGGGAAGTACCCCGGGCTTTCTAAAACCTCCGTTATGTAGCGGTTGCGGTTCAGATTTCTCTTAATACGTACGAGTCAAGATAGCATGTTGTATCCAATGGTGCCCTAAGCCATCACACTTGGCGTTTGTCCACTATGCCACTCCACAATGCAGGCTGCCAGATTGCGGTCACCACGGTAGCGTCGAACACGTATGCGGCCATCACTGTAGGACAAATTGAAGCGGGACTCTCCGAAAACCCCACATTTTTCCACGCAGCNCGAACACGTATGCGGCCATCACTGTAGGACAAATTGAAGCGGGACTCTCCGAAAACCCCACATTTTTCCACGCAGCACGCCAGCGACGGCGTTCACGTGCTCAATGCAGTCTGGGGCGTTAGTGGTTTGTGGACAATGGAAGCCGACGCAATGGCATGTGTGCCACCAGTCCAGCCCGCAGTAGACGGCGTCGAACCGTCGACGCAGATAGGTCCACACCCGTTGCAGTGCTCCAGTGTCGTGCCAACACTGTAGAAGAGACTGTACGGACCGTTATAGCCAAGCGAACAAGATGGTGGTCATCCCGTTCTGTGGTCACATTGCATGGTCCAGTACCCGCTGGTACGACCCTATTCTATCCACTGGTGCCACAGACGCATCACTGTCGTAGCAGCGTGCCCTGTACGAGCCGAAATGTCACGGTATGACAAACCCGTTTACCGGAGACCGATCATTCTGCCCCGTTCAATTTCACTCACATGGTGATATGGCGAACCTTTGACATCAACGAGGCATCCTAGCACTTGCTATCATGTTTTTTGACGGCTCTTCACTGACTGAGCTAGGCGTCACACTGACCTTTTCGATCACACACGGGAGGGCGCTGCTGGGCCTACGTGTACGCCATCTCTCTCCAATCGTAATCACTTATTCCTGGTACACTGTTCTACACATCCTCCGAGATTGAACTGATTCGGGACATTATTTCTGGGTGACGCAATTTTCACAAATAATAGTGTACATGCAGACAGGAGCAGTGGCATTTTTCAAAGGTTGATTTCGAAAGTGCTCACTTTACCATGAACATCCTTTAACCTCATTTCATGTTACGATTGTGTCAGTGATTTATCTTTTCAGAGAGAAATGTTTGTTCGCGTTAGCTAAATACAAGTTGTTGGTGTACGGCCAAACAAACTAACAAAATTNGGGGGGGGGGGGTCTCTGACACCCACGATCACGAGGTCAGGTGAGGTTGGACTTCTGCTAGCAGTGATTTAAAAATGTTAATAATGGTGATTGGTAGAGTTCTTTCTCCTATCCCCAGTAGAATGCCCAATGGGGCAAAAGAACTATTCCCAGTCGGGCATGTGGCCAAAAAGAGCATGGCATATAAAAATGAGAGTGTGAAACCCCGGATGCCTTATGGCTAAGTGAGATCAAGAGGTGACAATATTTATTCATTTGTACTGCACATCAGTGGTTTCAAATTGAAGTGTAGCAACCCAGAGGCCAAAACACGTCTCGTCAGTGACTCATCAGCAGCATCAGTTAACAAAGGAACACTCGTCAGTAATCTCAGCTGTTGACGGGAACGNCTCTCGTCAGTGACTCATCAGCAGCATCAGTTAACAAAGGAACACTCGTCAGTAATCTCAGCTGTTGACGGGAACGGAATGAACGCGGCCATTCTCTTCACAAGGCGCGGCTGCTATGGACCGGGAACAAGCACCTTGAGGCTGTACGTATGGTCCATTCACGGTTAATTCCAACTTTTCTGAAGCCCTGCTAAAGTTCTAATGCCGGTATACTCTTCCTCCTTATGCAAAAATAGCTTAATGGAGTCTAGAAAATTACACCAAAGGGACAACGCANAATGCCGGTATACTCTTCCTCCTTATGCAAAAATAGCTTAATGGAGTCTAGAAAATTACACCAAAGGGACAACGCATCATATTCGTGCACACTCAGTTTAATGGTATTTATTATAAGAACTATATCTTACTAGGCATTAGAAACACACCTATATTCCATCTGTTTTTATTCGTCAATTATAAATGAAATATAATTTATAGATNACACACCTATATTCCATATGTTTTTATTCGTCAATTATAAATGAAATATAATTTATAGATGAAAAATAAGTGGAAGTTCAATATAACCAAAAATAAAGTACTTCTATGTTAATACCAGTATAAACGATTGTGAAACATGGTGTATTCTGAAAACAACCTAGCACATAATACATGGGGTGATTTTTCAAAGGTTTGATTTGAAAAGTGTGAAGATACTGCTAACAGACTATACACTCAGAGGCACACGAAGCGGATGTCAGTTAGCTATCATTGATGCTTCCGGAGTCAAAATTCTCGGCCCGATTTCTTTATGGTTTAGTTTGTCTCTCGGCTTCATTGAAAGAGAAATCTGTTTCGTCGTCTTGCCAGGATCATGGCTAGTATGAAAGTCGAGCAGCACGTGGACTTCAGCAAGTGAACCTGAAATTTCTCATGAAATTAAAAGGAATATATCCGCTTAACAGTGCACTGAGAGACGCCCACGTCAACAATAGTTAAGAAAGCTAGAATGTGTAATTCCACTTTAAAGGTAATGATGATCGTTTTCTTCGATATCAAGGATATGACAANGTTAAGAAAGCTAGAATGTGTAATTCCACTTTAAAGGTAATGATGATCGTTTTCTTCGATATCAAGGATATGACAATGATATAGTAGTTCTCAAACTGAGAGTCACATTAGGAGTGGACGAAGAACCCACTGACTGAACATCTAGTAGACTGATATTTGTCTTCTGCGCACGTTCTCAGCGCTGGTTAACGAATTGCCACGTGCTCGAAAAGTTACACGTCGTTTAATAACTTTTGGTTTTACAACAAAAAATTGTAATATTGTGCTTAAGTTCATTAATTAGTACTTGAATGACAGCTCTGTCAGGAGAAGTATAGAAATAAAATAAAACACTTATATATGTGAATGTTTTGTTAACTTCAGTCGAAGTCACGTGGCTTTGTCAGTTGTAATGGAAAACCAGCCCGTTCAGTGTTACACCAGAAACTGCGCAGTTGGCATGTAACCCTCTACGGCGGAACCATCGCCAGACTGGCTCTTCGCTATGTGGACGTAACGCCTAAGGTAACACGTTTGCAGAAGAGCGAAGATGAAGATATTCTGCTAACAGAGGAACTCAATTATTTTACAAGAAAAAAATCTTTAAGAAAATAACTAGAGCCAGAGCTGTCACGTACAATGAAGGAACAGAGGTCTCCTTACGCGTAATGGTAGCACTGCTAGCTTCTGAAGACACGAACAGATCAAAAGAGACCGAACATAAGGGAGGTAAGAAAAAAAACAGTGCCGAAGAGAAACAAAATAGATAATACGAGAAAGAAGTAGATTAAAAGAGAAAGTGGAAGATAGTAAGTAGATAGGGCTTAACTTCTCGTCGACAGCGAGGTCATTAGGGACAGGATAAGTTGCTCAGTGAAGCAGAAATGGTGAAGGAATCGGCCATGGCCTGTAGTAAGGCAATATGAGAGAATGGGAAGAGCTGAGCTGTATATAGGGGAGGGGTTTTAAAGGTTCAAACCCTCCCCTCACCGACCCAGTTACATTTTTAATTTTCGCAGTTTTACTAAGAAATATGTAACTATGCGGGAAAGGCAGAGACAATGTTTCCGAATGACCATAATAAACTTCACTAGGCTAAAGTCACTGTACTTTTCTTTCCACCCACTTTAAATGAACAGACGATACTGCAGCGAAAATTATTCACCAACTTTCAGGTGCGTTGGTATAATGCTCAAGATGATTATGGCTCTTCATTAGATTCAACCAGAAGAAATCTCTGGGGCCTACCTCTCAATAAAATAAAATCTTTTAATTTGAAGTACATTTTATGAAGTTCCACATTAAGTAAATTGATTTTAAATGTATTTTAAATCAATAAAAAATAATTACAGTTAGAAATTGTTAAATANGTTCCACATTAAGTAAATTGATTTTAAATGTATTTTAAATCAATAAAAAATAATTACAGTTAGAAATTGTTAAATATAAACATTGCAAATTCTTTAGGTATGCAGTAAATTATTTTAATTTACTATAGTATCTTCAAAAATAAAGTTTAAAAATGTACATGCCTGTTGCCTTACTAAGTTTAAACCATTCCCTTTACGAAGCTTTACCTACAGGCCTAGGAAGGAAGGAAAAAGGACAGAGGAAAATTGAACGTGGGATTGGAAGAAAGAGTGAAGGAGAAGATATAGAGAGAAAGGAGAAGTGAAGGTGAGAGAGCAAAGTAAGAAGGGGAGATGGAACTAGAGACAGAAGGAAAGTGGTTGGGGGTGGGAGGCAGATGTATAACTAAGGCTGCGAGGAGGTATAGGCCCACCTACCTCCCAGAATGTAGAGGCCGACGGCTACTAGANGTTCCACATTAAGTAAATTGATTTTAAATGTATTTTAAATCAATAAAAAATAATTACAGTTAGAAATTGTTAAATAAAAACATTGCAAATTCTTTAGGTATGCACTAAATTATTTTAATTTACTATAGTATCTTCAAAAATAAAGTTTAAAAATGTACATGCCTGTTGCCTTACTAAGTTTAAACCATTCCCTTTACGAAGCTTTACCTACAGGCCTAGGAAGGAAGGAAAAAGGACAGAGGAAAATTGAACGTGGGATTGGAAGAAAGAGTGAAGGAGAAGATATAGAGAGAAAGGAGAAGTGAAGGTGAGAGAGCAAAGTAAGAGGGGGAGATGGAACTAGAGACAGAAGGAAAGTGGTTGGGGGTGGGAGACAGATGTATAACTAAGGCTGCGAGGAGGTATAGGCCCACCTACCTCCCAGAATGTAGAGGCCGACGGCTACTAGANGCAGATGTATAACTAAGGCTGCGAGGAGGTATAGGCCCACCTACCTCCCAGAATGTAGAGGCCGACGGCTACTAGAGTCTTGTGATCGCCGCTGCAATGTCCGGCGATGGCGAACATGGTCGCCAGCAACATTAGCACCAGCGACACAGCTTCGAAAGGCGTCGACATTCTGAAACACGCAACGCGAAACACTCACTCCTCTCACACTCACTCAACACTTCCACCTTTTTAAGATATACAGAATGTTCCCAGATACGTATGAAGTAATCGGGGAGTGGATAGTACAACCAAAAACAACACAAAATGTCCCTGTGAACATCATATATCGTAAAGTCGATAGTTTCTGATTTACAGACCTTTCAGTATTGTACTACACGTATTGGTAATAGTCGTAATTTTACGAGGTGCGCCTGTTAACGTGAGCAGCTAGAATGGCGCGAGTGTTATTATTTGTCTCGCACAGGTGAATTGACCATGCAGGACCAATCACCTGGCTTGCACGCTCCCCGGATCTCAATCCACTGGGCTGTTATCTTTGGGGGAATCTCAAGACCATATTTTATGTATGCAACTCAAGTTCTGGACACAGCAGTGCTTCACCAGCTAGTGGAACAAGGTTGCGAGCAGATACGTGCAGATTCCTGGAGTATATGAACGTGTCAGACTATCAATGACGCGGAGTGTCCAGGCGTCCATTCAGACATAAGGTGGACATTTTGAGCACTTCCTGTAGAGTGACGTATCACTTCTGGTACACGAACATGGTTACAGCTACTCGAACTGGAATGTGCCAGAATGACTATTACGAATACATCGTGTACAATATTGGAAAATTTGTAACTCTGAAACAATCGGCTTTAGAACATTGGTCATAAAGACATTTTGTGTTGTTTTGGGAAGTACTGTCCACTCCCTGGGCACTTTCCACATATTTGGGAACATTCTGTATATAACATATGGTCCATTCACAGTTACTTCAAAATTTTCTGAAGCCCTGCTACAGTTATACTTCCAGGATATCCCTCCGCCTCATGCAAACAAAACTTAACCNCTTCAAAATTTTCTGAAGCCCTGCTACAGTTATACTTCCAGGATATCCCTCCGCCTCATGCAAACAAAACTTAACCTAGTCTAGAAATTTACACCAAAGCGACAACACACCGCATTCGTGCGCACTCAATTTAGTAATATTTTGCATAAGAATTATTTCTTACTAGGTATTACCAACACACCAATTTTCTCACTGATTTAATTCATATTAATTATAAATGAAATATTATAATTTATAAATCAAAAATTAATAAAATTTCAATTTTGGCAAAAGAAAGTTACTTTCGTGCTCTCATATGTTAACATAAATTAAAAACGCTTGTGATACATAACACAATTAGGATATTAACCAAACACGTCATACATGGGGTGATTTTTCAGAGGTTTGATTAAAAAAAGTCTGAAGAAACCGCAAATAGCCTACATACATATTTATTGCCCTTTTTTATCTGTGGAACCACTTTACAAAATTATTAGGTCTAATTACGAACTGTAAATTTATATGATGCACGTTGTACATACTCACATGAAACATTATTCAAACATGGTTCTAAAATTGCAGGCTTAGGCAGCTGTAGGAGCTCATGCACAATAATTAGAGATTTTAAATATGATAATGTAATCAAGGCCAGGCGAAGGTTGTACCGCGCAGGCTGCGTCGCCAGTGATTTTGCTTGTACGTTATTCCATTTTAATGGGAGCAGTGTAATCACAAAATGCTGTGCAAATTAGATAGGCTCGTGTGCAGATTTTCCTTTGGTTTAAGTCAGTGATTGTGCACGACAAAGGGTGCATCTGCCAACTGTATGAGTCCAACACGCCAGACAAAGAGTAAAGCATATCTATGCTATATGTTAATAAGTTAAACATTTTTTCTGTTATATTTAGAATATTAAAAAGTGTGTATATATGAGAATAAAAAACTTCTACTTCTTAAAACGAATATAATAATTATGACATAAAATAAGGAATGTATTTTACATTCGAATTTTTTACAATGGAAGTCATTAAAAAAACAAAATCAACAAGGAAAATTGTTGGTAGAGCAATACTGAATTATTAGAGCATTTGTAATGAAGTAAAAAAATTTAAAGTTACCTATTTGTGTATTGAATGTATAAGTCTTCCATACATAAATTTTAGTTGACATTGGAGCAATACGTGTAAATACCATTCCCTATTAACTTCCCGTGTACTAATATCTAGTGGGTCACTTTGTATACGGGATTGTTCGTTATTACTACACACTGTTACGAGGTGTGGTCAGGCCTTAGCTGAGCGGCCTGCCTGATCACACTTTCATTTATTTATCCAGGACACGGGACGTGATCGCTGAAATTAGTTATGAAATCGTAAACCAGAGAACCCCTCCTCCGGCCAGTAAACGGGGACAACGCAGCCGATATAGAACAGCGTAGTCCGTGGGCGGTGCCTTTTGTCGTCGGGCCATTGGAACGAGAAGACCACTGAAGATGGGTGTGTCCGGCCGTCAACTTGCGCCATCTTAATCAGCCTCCGGAATAATGAACAAGGCGGGGACTCTCCAATTAGACTTTACTCAGAACGTGACTGGTTAAATATTTATAAAATAATATCAGTGAATATTTCAGTATATTTTATAGCTCCCGCCGGTAATATTCAATCATATTTTTATTGAAATTGTATTGTGCGATCTTAATGTTAAATAAACCTCATTTATACAGTCTTCATTAAATAACTCTTATGAATAACTTGTTACGCCCCTATATCCCCGTTACGGATAAATATCATAACATTTTAAAAATATAACAACATGGATGTTCTGTGCGAGAATTTTGGTGAATCACGCAATCTCACTTCCATTAAGTTTATATACTATCTATCAACATTTTTCTTAGGCGAAATGTGTATCTCATATTTTGCTTATAGAACGACTTAGGATATATCTGTAATTAACACTTGAAAAAAAAAGTGTCAGCCCCTAACATTAAATTATTATTTGTAGACACAATCTTTAAAAGAGAGTATGGGTGAAGTAATATATATATATAATTGCTTTGGTAAATGCAACTTCCGGTAAAGCGAACATACTGCGGGGATGGCAATAGATGGGTGTTTCTGGCGCGGTGTTTGTGAAACTTGTCGCTGGTACGTATCTTCGGAAACGCGTTTCTAAAAAGAGGAGTTTCGTTTAACGAGGGAAGGTGCAGCCAGCCTTCCCGCCCAACGACCGGCTCTCCTCCGTCTGCGGCACTCTTGTGGAGAGCTGGGGCCGCCAGGAAATCAAAGGGACGTTTGAAGTCAGCGTGTTTACATCACTCGCAGTTCGCCCTTGCCCACTGCCGTCCCCAAGGGGGATTCCAGCCACTGCGGTTTGTTTTTCGGTCGCGGTTCTCTATCTTCCTGTCTGCGAGTCTCTGCGCTGGCGGCCGACGAGCGAGATATGGTCCGGTGCGTTCAGAACGCCAATGTTTCAGCTTTGCACACGTTCCAGCGAACCTTTGCCCACAACTAGTTATTAAGTTCGATATTCTATAAATAATGTGACGGACTCTCCGAACGCACAGACATGCCAAAAAAATAAAAAATAAAGGATATCATTTTTGCATATTCTCAACGTTNGACGGACTCTCCGAACGCACAGACATGCCAAAAAAATAAAAAATAAAGGATATCATTTTTGCATATTCTCAACGTTATCTGGTCGTGAGAAAACAAAAATTTCAAACATTTACTCTCTTAATCTGAAACAGTGAGAATTAAGCCAAATAAGGGAAAACCAGTGAGAATTGAGCTACTTATAATCAGTACCAGATAAATAATTAATACGATGGCTTAATTTCACTCACTGATTTGTGATTCCCACTGAATGTCGAAAATTCCACTGCTATATTATTAAGTAACTTGCTCTTTGTTCATCAGATTGATTCGCAAGTCTGCAGTAGCTTATAATCTGACTTTCAGTGAATTTTTTTTACACTGATTAATATCACTGATTCGGACCTAGAGCGTACTTGGCAAGTCCCAAAGTTATAAGTGAAGATCCACAGTCAATAAGTTTGGGTGCCTTGACATTTATTTATGCGTTCTTGTAAGCGAAAGTTAAGGCGACTAATTCTAGAAACTGGTTTCCATTTAACAGTCCGTTTAGCAAATAACGTATGAAAACCGGACCGCTTGTGAAAACCGAAGATAATTTCAGGAGCAAAATTTAATTAATCAAACACTTACTAGTCCAGTGAATCAGGACAATATCATAGCACAAACCGTAGTTACACAGTACACTGCTTTCTAAGTCAGACATTTTAACAACCTTTTTTTTTATTTTAAAACATTAAAAAACAATGGCTGAGAGCACAAACTCCATAGATAATAACACTGTGCTCTGGATGTGTAATAAAACGGAGGTTATACAAAATATACAAAAGAAAAAAAAATTCAAATAAATACGAACGCAAGACCAAACTGGCAAACAAATAAAATCACTAACATAGAAGAAATAATCAGAGAGCAATTTTCACCTTGATGTTTATCATCGACGCCCTTTCCATTTCACCATGTCTTCAAATACACCAAGAAGACGCATTTCATATTTAGTAGTTTCATTTGCGTAACAATTTGTTATTTTTTTATACGCCTCAAAAAATTAAAAATTTTATTATTACTGGTTTATACATAATACTCAAGGAAACGCTAGTGTATTTTAATTTAATTATTCCAAATAAAATCTGCCCAACCGTGTATTAAAAATAAAACAACATAATAACATTGAGGGTACATAGTTTCGCTTGACAAGTGTCATAGNGACGGACTCTCCGAACGCACAGACATGCCAAAAAAATAAAAAATAAAGGATATCATTTTTGCATATTCTCAACGTTTAGCTGGTCGTGAGAAAACAAAAATTTCAAACATTTACTCTCTTAATTTGAAACAGTGAGAATTAAGCCAAATAAGCGAAAACCAGTGAGAATTGAGCTACTTATAATCAGTACCAGATAAATAATTAATACGATGGCTTAATTTCACTCACTGATTTGTGATTCCCACTGAATGTCGAAAATTCCACTGCTATATTATTAAGCCACTTGCTCTTTGTTCATCAGATTGATTCGCAAGTCTGCAGTAGCTTATAAACTGACTTTCAGTGAATTTTATTTTACACTGATTAATATCACTTATTCGGACCTAGAGCGTACTTGGCAAGTCCTAAAGTTATAAGTGAAGATCCACAGTCAATAAGTTTGGGTGCCTTGACATTTATTTATGCGTTCTTGTAAGCGAAAGTTAAGGCGACTAATTCTAGAAACTGGTTTCCTTTTAACAGTCCGTTTAGCAAATAACGTATGAAAACCGGACCGCTTGTGAAAACCGAAGATAATTTCAGGAGCAAAATTGAATAAATCAAACACTTACTAGTCCAGTGAATCAGGACAATATCATAGCACAAACCGTAGTTACACAGTACACTGCTTTCTAAGTCAGACATTTTAACAACCTTTTTTTTTATTTTAAAACATTAAAAAACAATGGCTGAGAGCACAAACTCCATAGATAATAACACTGTGCTCTGGATGTGTAATAAAACGGAGGTTATACAAAATATACAAAAGAAAAAAAAATTCAAATAAATACGAACGCAAGACCAAACTGGCAAACAAATAAAATCACTAACATAGAAGAAATAATCAGAGAGCAATTTTCACCTTGATGTTTATCATCGACGCCCTTTCCATTTCACCATGTCTTCAAATACACCAAGAAGACGCATTTCATATTTAGTAGTTTCATTTGCGTAACAATTTGTTATTTTTTTATACGCCTCAAAAAATTAAAAAAATTTTATTATTACTGGTTTATACATAATACTCAAGGAAACGCTAGCGTATTTTAATTTAATTATTCCAAATAAAATGTGCCCAACCGTGTATTAAAAATAAAACAACATAATAACATTGAGGGTACATAGTTTCGCTTGACNCCAAATAAAATGTGCCCAACCGTGTATTAAAAATAAAACAACATAATAACATTGAGGGTACATAGTTTCGCTTGACCAGTGTCATAGCTTTTCTTTTGTTAGATGGAAACAGGAGCACCCGTAATTACTGGTTCCCTTTCTATCAATAACTCNCAGTGTCATAGCTTTTCTTTTGTTAGATGGAAACAGGAGCACCCGTAATTACTGGTTCCCTTTCTATCAATAACTCTTCTAACTCAAGCTGACCGCCATGGGGTGGTTGTTAGTTGCACCAGACTATTGTGCAGTGTGCTCTAGGTTCGAATCCAACGAAAGAAATTGATGTGTGTCTGGGTAGTGTAACGACACGCTGAAGTCGCGTGACGCAAAATTACTTACTACCGAGTTTAGGCCGTGTAACATAAGTGTATTAGGCTTGAGCTGGCCAAGGTGGGTGAGGGTGGCCGTTATTAGCGGAGTGTGTCCCACTTCCGGAAACGACGTTTGTTGTATGTCTTTCCAGTAAAAGAACATTCTGTGCTCATTTAACACGCGTAGGTAACGTCCGTTTATCGGTGCGCTACCTTAGCCGCTTTTTATCCTACTTTCCGAAGGAAAGAAACGGTTATGAGATCACTTTCCTGTCTCTGCCTGTGTGTTGTGTGGCTGTGCGTGTATGTACTATTTTTCAATTTTTGAACGCGTCAACCGAATTTCACCAAACTCGGTACACATATAGTACTTAGTAAGAACACCTGACTTTTTGTTCTCGACCATGCCGAGCATTTACTTTCAAAATGGCTGCAATTTTAAAATTTGAGCTGATAGGTCATATCTTAATATCTCGGGAACCATTTAACCTATTTATAACAAATTTTGTATTCTGGCAGAGCAGTGAGCAAACATAAAATTTTGTGATTGATATTAATGTTGGTCCGACATTTTGTAAGATAGAGACAAATGAAAAAATTAATATTTTACTATATAGCTCAAAAACTATTACACAAATTCTCTCCAAATTTGGCAGGCAAGTAATACTATGATAGGCCAAGAAAACGTCAGTGATAAAATATGATGAGATACTTATTTTTAAAATGGCGGCTACACAAATATTTTTAGAATTATTTGGTATATCTACCATACCATTTAACCTATTTCGACCAAATTTCGTATGCTGCAAGTATCTATTGCAAGCATTATACACAAAAACAAATAACCACTTTTGTCGGCCATTTTGTAAGTTAGCGCCATACGAATAAAAAACTTTTATATTATATCTCGGTAACCAATTAACCGATTTATACAAAATTTGACAAACTATGAATACTGACGCAGATAATGTTAAGTGATGTGTTATAAGCATGTCATACACCTATTTCCTAAATGGCTGACCTATAGCCATTTTAGCTTAAAATGGTATGTCGTTGAAACCATGTAATCTATTCCAACTTAACTTTGTATGCTGGTACTAGATATTACGAATATCAACTTTATCTAAACGGAACATCTTTTGTCCGCCATTTTGTAAGATAGCGCCATGCGAATAAATAAAGTTTTTCTGTAATATCTCGAGAAGAAATTGACAGATTCCTAACAAAATTGGCAAACAAAATAGTACTGCAGAAGGTGGTGTAAACTGTAGGTGAGGCACTTATTTTCAAAATTGGGACTATATAAATAGTTTAGGTCAGTATATTTTATTAATGAAACAAATTCCAACTTAACTTTGTATGCTGTCATAATCCATTATAACCATACAATTTGCCTATACAAAGCCTTATTTATCTGACATTTTTTAAGATAGCCCTACCAATAAAAAATGTAAGTTTTTATCTCATATATTTGGAAACAATCAACCCATTCTTACCTAATTTTACGAGAAAGTTGTATTGTGGTAGGCCATATTAATATATATATATAAAGTTTGACACACTTGTTTTCAAAATAGCGGCTATAAAATCATTTTAGTTTTGTGTGCTACATCTACGAAACTATGAAATATATTTTAACTTAGCTTTCTAGACTGGTAGTAGTTACTCATCGAATGTGGTAATACATAACACTTTTTCCTCCGTTTATGAAGATCGTCACATGAAAATTATGGAGGTTTTATGCCACATGTCAACGATCAATCAACCGATTCCCACCAAATNTATGAAGATCGTCACATGAAAATTATGGAGGTTTTATGCCACATGTCAACGATCAATCAACCGATTCCCACCAAATATCACACGCAAGCTGTAAGCTGGCATGTTTGAAGAGCGGCAATTATTTTCTAATGGTGTTAATATAAGTAATTAATTTAGTATACTGTTTCTATTAAAATTTTCAACAAAATTTAATTAAATTTGGTACATGGATGGTACTTATTAGAAGCATCAATTTGCACACAAAACTACAATTTTCCCAATCTGTTTGGGAAATAGTGCCAGTTGAAATAATCGAACATTTTGACGTATTTCTGGAACAGTTCACCTGATTTACACCAAATTGTGCACACCACAAATGCTACGGGAGGCCATATAAACCATCACGATATAAGTGGGTCAGATAAAGATTTTCAAAATGGTGGCTTCATAAAGAAATTAGATACGTTTGCAACATAAATTAAACAATTTAATAAAATTCAACCAAAATTTGTATGTTGGCATCGTATACATAAATCTTTTTTTTGCCGGTTTTGTAAGACAGCACGAAATAAGAAAATAAAGTTTTTATGCAATATCTTAGAGACAAATCAACCGATTTCCACAGAATTATTTCCACAAATAGCCTTACGATGTAAACTTGTAAATTTTAAGTGGCTCAGTCACTTATCTTCAAAATGACAGTCGTGTAAATATTTAAGGTTAGTAAACCCTATCATTTGAAACATTAGACTGAATAAATCCGAAGTTGATGCTCCGAATCCGACCTTCGTGATGCAGTTGGCCGCACACTAGCTTATTGTATGAGGTATTCTTGTTAAAGTCCTGGGTAAAGCACTGGTGTATTTGTAATTGTCTTACTATTGTTGCATAAGTTTCTGGTTTCATTTCTAATAAAATTGTTTCCAAAGAAAAGTTAAGTCCTACCTACCAACTCAGTTTTTAAGAACTTATTAAAAATTAACCGCACTGATGTCGAGGTAATTAAGTTCATTAGTTATATAAGTAATTTCTTGTTCTGTCTGCTGGAATAAAGCGGGAGGCTAAGTTACAAAACTTAAAAACAAGTGAATATAATCTCGTAAAAAATGTAGGGTCGTCAATTGCAATAAAAATGTTTTATCCTGGTGGGACTTACCAGCTTTGTCTGTGTCGATACATTTCGAGAGCAAATTTTATTTATAAAATGCGCATTCAATGGTTTATGATTGCGTCTTGTACGCTCGTACCGTAGCAATATGTTATTGTAACAATGAATTTACAGTATTTTAAACACATTATAATGCTGTGACATCAAGTAAGATGTTGTATACAACGATTTCTGTAGTGCATTACAGTGCGTAGCATACTCATTTAACGATGCGCGTGGATGAGTGTGAATTCACAACGTAGTCTTTGAACAAAATGTTACAAGAAATATGGCATGTTCTGTATTTAACATTACATAATTATGCTGTTCATTGACTTACGTATATTCTATAAGTAGAAACCANATATGGCATGTTCTGTATTTAACATTACATAATTATGCTGTTCATTGACTTACGTATATTCTATAAGTAGAAACCATACATTTCCTGCACTGCATTTGAGAACGAGCTAGAATTGGGAAGTCGTCAGTGGGAAACGCCCGTGTTCGAGCGACCGTTTCAAACGGCTCCGTCGCGAGTAGCGCTCGCCGGCAGTTGTTCACACGACGCGTTGTCCCGCTCGCTGAAAGTTGTTCATACAACGCGTTGTCCCGCTCGCCGAAAGTTGTTCACACGACGCGTTGTCCCGCTCGCCGAAAGTTGTTCCCACGACGCGTTGTCCCGCTCGCCGGCAGTTGTTCACACGACGCGTTGTGCCGCTCGCCGAAAGTTGTTCATACAACGCGTTGTCCCGCTCGCCGAAAGTTGTTCACACGACGCGTTGTCCCGCTCGCCGAAAGTTGTTCACACGACGCGTTGTCCCGCTCGCCGGCAGTTGTTCACACGACGCGTTGTCCCGCTCGCTGAAAGTTGTTCACACGACGCGTTGTCCCGCTCGCCAGCATTTGTTCATACGATGCGTTGTCCCGCTCGCAGACAGTTGTTCACACGACGCGTTGTCCCGCTCGCTGACAGTTGTTCACACGACGCATTGCCCCACTAGCCGAAAGTTGTTCACTTGATGCGTTGTCCCGCTCGCCAACAGTTGTTCACAAGACGCGTTGCCCTACTAGCCGAAAGTTGTTCACACGACGCGTTGTCCCGCTTGCCGGCAGTTGTTCACACGACGCGTTGTCCCGCTCGCTGACAGTTGTTCACACGACGCGTTGTCCCGCTCGCCAGCATTTGTTCATACGATGCGTTGTCCCGCTCGCAGACAGTTGTTCACACGACGCGTTGTCCCGCTCGCTGACAGTTGTTCACACGACGCATTGCCCCACTAGCCGAAAGTTGTTCACACGAGGCGTTGTCCCGCTCGCAGACAGTTGTTCACACGACTCGCTGCCCTGACTGTCGATTGGAAACTCTATGACGAAGCCAGAATGACGTTGGAGATCTGGACAAGAGTGACGTCGGGCACTATTAGTGCCGGTTGCGATCGGTTGACCTGCCAAATTGAACTTAAGGACATTCGATTTCGTTAATGTCTGCATCCGTTTGATCGTCACTCGTGACAACACCGCCAAAGAATACTTAAGTATACAGAGGCGAAAGAGCTACTTATACCGCGAACTCCAGCCGTATGGCGTCAATGACCAGTAGAAAGCCGGAACGCCGTTCGCCAATCAGCGCCTAGTAACTTAATCGCCAGAGCGCAGCCCCAGCCGAGAGGGAATATTTCGCAACACGCAATAGCCACTTATAGACTATTCGCGTTTTATTCCCACTTTATGAATTAAACCTTTGAAAAAAAAAAACCTATGTTTGTCATGTTTCGTTGTTTCCTAAATATGTCACGTATCACATGAGTTTTATACTTGTGTTGACATAAAAGTAATCAAGTTTTCGTTACACTTTACCTTCACTTACATTTTATCCGTACAATTATAATATTTAGTTTTTAAATAAAATGAATGAAGGCACAGGGAATAAACGTGTGCTGGTAATGCGCAGTGAGAAATAGTTCTTATATGAAATGTTATTACAATGAGTGCGCACGAATGCGGTGCGTTGGCCGTCTGGTGAAATTTTCTAGGCTTTGTTTGTATGAGGAGGAGAAATATCCTTGGGAGTAGAACTTCAGTAAGGCTTCAGGAAAGTTGGAAGTAACCGTGAATTGAGTNATGAGGAGGAGAAATATCCTTGGGAGTAGAACTTCAGTAAGGCTTCAGGAAAGTTGGAAGTAACCGTGAATTGAGTATACACAAAAGGCTCACTTCCAGAGCCTAACACAGCAAATCGGTAAATGGATACGCTTACATGAAAGGAACTGCTTCGTCATTTCGCATCTTTGTATACAGTCCATTCACGGTAACTTCAAACTTTCTGAAGCTCTGCTTAAGTTGCACTTCCAGGTTATTCTTCTACCTAGTTCTAATAAAGCATATACTAGTCTAGAAAATTACACCAAATAGACGACGAGCCGCATTCGTGTGCACTCACTTTAATAATATCTTGCACAAGAACTGTTACTTACTAGGCATTACCAACACACCTTTTTTCTCTCTTTGTTTTCATTCATGTTATTTTCAGGTAGAATATAAGTAACAGTTCATTTAAGTAAAAAATAAGATACTTCTACGTTAACACAAGTATGAAACACTTGTAATAGGTAGCACATTTACGAAACAACCTGAAACGTCATACATGAGGGCGATGATTCAAAGGTTTGATTCCAAAAGTGTGAAGATACTTCGAATAGACTATATATAATCACTGAAACAGCTCCAAAACCTTGGTAATTATAAAAAAAAATCTCAAAATAAAATAGCAATTCTAATGTCGCTTCTTTAAAAAGGAAATGAAAAATTCTCAATTATTGCTTTTAAACATCTATAATTTAAAATTACATTAATCAAGCTACTCTTGCTGTGAAATATTATTTTCACGACCATTTATATAACATAGAATGACTTCAAATTGAGTCTTCAATATAAGCATAAATACGACTTAAAACAAACACATTGCTAATATAGCAGTACATGACTTAACTCGTTATTTTGTAAACCTCGTTAAAAAAAATGAAAATGCACAACAACAAAATGCGTTGTATACGCCATATTACTGCTTTGGAAACAAAATTTACCTTTTGAAAGAAACGGCATTTTATTCCTACCATTCGACGTTATTAAGGTTACTAAGGCCTTCGTTCCTCATCCTTCATAGTAAGATCGTTCAGATGCACTGCGTAAAACTTTCATTTTATCGTGATCTTTGCGAAAACGACCGGAGATTATGATGCATTTTTATGGCAATAAAACATGCATCAAATTTTATATCAACTGTTAAAGTTGTTGTTTACTACGGAATACTCCAGAAACAGTAACAAATCAATTGCTACCTGTGCACAATAATATTTATTTATAGGCATTTGTAGAACAATAATTTTAATTTTTCCTTAATCTAAACAAAAACTCACTATAATAGTCATGCTAATGTTGAAATCAAAGCAAAAACGTCTGTTCTATTAGAATTTACTTTCGCTCTCTTTTGCCTAGAATATTCACAGTAATGTTGAGAGCGGTTTGCTTTTTTTTTTTTTTTGTCGTCTTAACGTCTTATACAACGTTCAGTTTTTAAGTCGGTTGTAATTGAAACTGATTTATTTAAGTTTAAAATATTCTAGTTTAAAAATTAGCTCGACGTAAGCATATTTATATATTGCTTTTTCCTGTTTTTAATTTTCCGTGTAGGTTGATTATTGTACAGCAACTACATGCAAAAGTTGCTGCATGCCATTCTAGGATTCTACACTTGGAAGTCAGTGTTTATACTCTCATGCTAAANAACTACATGCAAAAGTTGCTGCATGCCATTCTAGGATTCTACACTTGGAAGTCAGTGTTTATACTCTCATGCTAAAGATGAGGTAGACTGATTTTTGTGTCTCCTCGTGTTTCAACATCAGATCTGCGCTTTTACGGAAATAATTACCTTTTAAATAACTTAATTGTATAGTATTTACGTTACAACTTCCAACTAGTGAACTAGCATTACAAAACATTTACTTTAGTAAAGAGTAAGCTGTAAGACTGCTCACGGTAAACTGAGNAACTACATGCAAAAGTTGCTGCATGCCATTCTAGGATTCTACACTTGGAAGTCAGTGTTTATACTCTCATGCTAAATATGAGGTAGACTGATTTTTGTGTCTCCTCGTGTTTCAACATCAGATCTGCGCTTTTACGGAAATAATGACCTTTTAAATAACTTAATTGTATAGTATTTACGTTACAACTTGCAACTAGTGAACTAGCATTACAAAACATTTACTTTAGTAAAGAGTAAGCTGTAAGACTGCTCACGGTAAACTGAGNGCAACTAGTGAACTAGCATTACAAAACATTTACTTTAGTAAAGAGTAAGCTGTAAGACTGCTCACGGTAAACTGAGCACTTTTGACAGCTCCGCTTATGATTTACTTCTATGCACATCGTATACACATCCATCTCATATAAAATTAACACTGCCGCAGGCCTAATTTGGAATTAATAGAAAAGAAAATGTTTTACTTTTCCCTAACTCCAACACGTAAAAAGTAAAAAAAAGGGACATAAAAAAATTATTACAGTAATTAAATATATATANCTTTTCCCTAACTCCAACACGTAAAAAGTAAAAAAAAGGGACATAAAAAAATTATTACAGTAATTAAATATATATAGGCTATTTACAGTAAAGTGAACACTTTAAAGCGCTATAATTTGGAATGATAGTCAATAAATATATTTTATTGTAGCTTTAGACGTTAACTTCCGAGTGCTGGGGAATATACACCCTGTTTATTACTTACATGGCAATATTTATTTTAAAAGGCCGTTAAAGGATTTAATATGGCTTAAAGGAAAAAGTAACTATGGTCTTAAAAGTGCTCACTTTATCGTGAACAGCCTATACCTAACACTTATTTTTAATAGGGACGCCGGTGGTGTAGTGGTCAGACCGCTCGCCTACCGGGCTCGATTCTCGACGGGAGATGCTTCTGTTCGCACGTGCGAATCGTGCCAGACGATGCCGCTGGCTGGCGGGTTTTCTCGGGGACATCCCGTTTCCCCCGCCCTTTCATTCCTGCGCTGCTCCATACTCACTTCACTTCACCCTCATCGGCTCTCAAGACCTCGCTGTTAAGAGTCACCCACTCAGCTCCTAACCTTTTGAATTCAACGCTAGGACAATAAAATACTTTTCCAACGTCATCGCCATTTTTACTGGGTGCATGGCAGTGAGTGTGCTCGTTAAACCAAATGCAGTTGGGGCAGTGACATTCTTCAAAGGTTGATTTCCGAATTGCTCAATTAACCGTGAAGAACCTGTAGTTATGGGTAATCACATTTTTATCAAAGGTGTATTTCTTAAGTTCCCACTTTATCACGAACGGTCTTTAAAATCAATGGAAGCCATGCGGTTTTGACAGTTGTGTAAGAAGGACAGTAAATTAATTGTTTGGACACGGATATTGTCACTGCGCATGTGGCATGTGTGCTCTACCCCGCACACGCTCTACGCTTATACTGGAGAATGAACAACCCTGCAGTTCCCCTTTGCTTTCCGGGAGGGTGGACTGTTTAGGTAACTATGGGCGACACGAACGTAAAATGAATTGCCCCTCAAAGGATCGAACCCATAATACATAGCTCCCAAGGCAAGCTTATTAACCGCTATGATGAAGATGCATTCACGAGTGTGTGTGGTATGTTGGGGTGTAATCAATTTACAGTTAGTTCCAACATTTACGAAGTCTTGCTAAAGTTCTACTTCCAGGATATTCCTCCGCCTCGTGCAAACAAAGTTTAACTAAGTCTAGAAAATTACGCCAAAGGAACCGCTCACCGCATTCGTGCGCACTCAGTTTAACGATATTTTGCATAAGAACTACTTATTTCTAGGCATTTCCAAAACATATATTTACCTTATGGATTTATTCGTATTATTTATAAATGGAATATTTTTGCTTAACGATAAAATATAATTGAAATATCGATTAAACCAAAATAGGCTACTTCTTTGTTAACACATGNAATATTTTTGCTTAACGATAAAATATAATTGAAATATCGATTAAACCAAAATAGGCTACTTCTTTGTTAACACATGTTCAAAATGCTAATGGTACATGACATGTTTAAAAAACAATCAAACATGCTGTGTCATATAGAAGGTGATTTTTCAAAGGTTCCATTCAAAAAGTGTGAAGAGACCGCCAATAGACTAAATCGGTAGTACGTATACTAAAGCGTTCAAAACTCTCAGGCCTGTGCTACAATTGGCGTATAACTAACACATTCTCAGCTATAACAATAACCAAGTACGTAACACAACACAAATATAGTGGTCTTGTCGCAGTTGCTATAACGCTGACATTAATAGTTTGTTTACCTTGCCAGATTTAGTACTAGAGAAATGAAGGTTAGTTTAGTTGGTAGAGATTTTTCGTCAACAATAAATATTTTATGTGCAGCTGACACGTTTTTAAAATACGGAATTAGTTTCGTTACAATTATTACTAATAACGTAACTTAGAAACGTTCCAAAACTTTCGCGATTAAGATGCTCCAGACATAGACAAAAGAAAATAATATATTCCCGGGGAATAACGTCAGTATACACACTTTCTTGTTTCATAAACAAGTTTCTCACTTGAAAACTTAGTACAACATTCGGGGCTCCTGATTGGCGAGACACCTACACACAGCAAGAAACAAGCGAAGTTAAACTAATGCTGTGTTCACGGTAGTGCTTATAGCTGTGCGCGACTGTAGCTGCTTTTATTGCTTTACATGGTGTTCAACTCGTGTTTATATTGCTGTGCTGTGTTTGTGAAATGCTTGTGTCAATTGTGTCAGGGCTCTCGGAAGTTTTTATGTCAGCTGAAACTAGCTCAGCTCTAGTTTTCGTTACTGTGCTATCTGCAATGAGCATTCAACATTATTTGAAAGCCCTGCTTCGTGTCTTCTGTGGCATCTTAAGGCTATATGTAGGAGTAAAGGCTCTGGCCAGCGCGCGCCACGAAACGGCGTGCAAAGTCACAGCAGAAAAAGTATTATAAAAATCTGTACATATTTCTTTAATGCTTCCTTTTTGCAGATGCCACTTAAGGCCGTCGCCTAACTGGAGCTCGTACTGTCATTTTTGCTACTCGTGTTGGCAGAAAAGCAGTTTAACGTTGGGACACTGAGACTGGTTGTGCGCAGCCACTGAGATCGGCTTACCTCATCTTTAGTCTATGGCTGTAAGTTATTTGCAGCCTAAACAGTATTTTTTTTGAAAAAAAAAAAAAAAAAAAAAAAAAAGTTTTTTTTCTGTTAGTCGGAAATGAAAATCGAGTGACGTGTAAAATATTAACTTAAATTTGTCATTGTCAGATGTCAAATGTAAATTGCCACCTGTAGAACAGGGTGATTTTTTTCTTAGGTTAAGTTCGCTTATGTTAGCTTTGGTTCGGTTAGCGTGTGTTTTTGTAAGGATGTGATGTCTTCTGCCAGTAATGGAGATGATTTCCTTAATTTATGCCAACAGCCCATGTTTACATTATACCGGATGCTCAAAAGTACCAACACCAAACTTCTAGGAATAATGGAGAAGCCCACGACAAATAGACGTCGTCTGTTAATCACGGGGCGGAAACCCATACGGGGTATGTACTGAGCATGCGCAGTTAATGAATGAGGGTTAAGAGGAAGTTAGTGGGCGTGAGTGAGAATTAAACAATATTGCATTGTGGGGATTACTTAATCTGTTAGCAAAAGCAATGCGACAGCAAATGCGAGTGCTGTGAATGGTGGAGGGAAGCCAACGGCACGTGATGTGCCCAACCGATCACCCCATCCAAATATGACCACGTCGAAAGTTGCGTAGCTGCGGTGATCGGGCAACAGGCATGGCCATGGTATGGCCATTGGCAACATTCTGTTTACAAATCAATAAGTCTACCTGCTGATTTGAACGACGTAGTCGTGACCTCATACTCTCGGAGTGCACCTGCGCATGCCCAATCTTGTGTCCGCAAACAGTAAGTACCCGAGTGACCTTGGTAGTATCGCCATGGAGCGCTAAACGCCGAGAGAACTGCGAGACGTGCACTTTTGTGTACGGTGCAGCTAATTGCAATTTTCGAAGAGCGCACACAATGTATGAGCGAACGATCCTCTGGACGAAGATTTCCACATTACGAAACATTTTCTGCAATCCACGATCGACTGGGAGACACCGGCACGTTGATGGCAAGCAGGCCAATTGCAGGACGATCACGGGTAGTGCACAAACCTCACTTGTTCACCTGCTGTCGTTATTGGAGGAGGTAGCTTTACTTATTCGAGAGACGATTTGGTATGAGCATGATGGGGCCCCAGCTCATTTTGCAGACCCCATCCGTGCAGTAATCACCAACAATTGTGGCCATCGGTGGATTGGCAGTGCAGGACCTGTAAATTGGCCTGCAAGATCCCCGGACCTCACCCCATTGGACTTCGTCCTGTGGGGATACACGAAAGCCTTAATGTATTCGACTCCTGTTAGCTCGGAGATGGAACTCGATGCACGAGTTTATTCGGCGGCCGCAAAGATGCAGGACACACGCCATATTTTCCAGCGAACATGGTCTCTACGACGCTACCGGCTCTGCAGTGAGGTTAATGGTGTTCACATTGAGCAGCATTTCCTGTAACATGGCTTGTGTAAATAAAGTAATCCCCAACATTTAACATTGTTTTATCTAAACCACACCCACTAACTTCCTAAACTCTCGTAATTCACCTGCGAATGCTCAGTACACACTTAGTGTGTTTCCGCCACATGGTTGATAAACAAAACCTATTTGTTTTGGGTTTCTCCATTATCTCTCGAAATTTGGTAATGGAATTTCTGAACATTCTGTATATATATATATATATGATATATGTGCGATTTACAAATAGGGCATTATTTGTTAAGGTTAAATGAAAAAAATTACTTAATAAACCGTAACATATATTGGTATATTTTAAATTTCATTTTAGTGTTACAAAATGTTTCATTACATTACAATTAAATTAATATTTTATTGAATTAAATACCGTTTACTCAAATAAGATAGCATCACATTTTAATTTGTATTCAGATTTTTAATTGTAAATCCTGTAAAATAATAATTTAAAATTATTTAATATCGTAAAACGCAAGCGGTCATGTATTATGAGTTCCACGCCCAAAATTGGCAACTGTAAGCGTGGTTAGAGCGTATACGCAGTGTAAAGGTATTATCAGTAAATTAATTAAGTTATTAATTTAAAAGGGAATACAGGAAAATTTCAAAATAATCTTTACTTATGGGTTTGCAAAATGTTTGTGTAACTTATGGAGCAGTGCTTACATTAAATAATTTGTTTGTTTTCACCTACAAAGCAAACACGCTGAATAACGTTATTAACATTTTTGTTTTATTAACTACAAAAAATGTATGAAACACATTTGTGTAAAAAGCCGAGGTACCAGTGTTGTACATAATTAATTAAAATAATCTCTTAATCACATAATAAATCAAATAAGATATTTTTAGTTCCGTAGAGTCATAATTTAATACCCGTGTTCACATCACACGATAACCTAGTTCCTAAAGTAGTGGAAAATAACATCACTGACCACCAACATGAAATGGCGTCATTCATTATTAGTACTTGGAAACAGGCTGTCCCGAGGCTGGTTGAACTAGTACAAAACCTTGCAGAACCGAGATTAGCCAATCACGCGTGAGGCACGCCTGCAATGCATCTCGCAGCTAACCAGCGGGTGACGTGCACGCCACATCGTTTCACTCGGACTTATATAATTAATGTGTCACACAGACCATACAATTATAAAAAAGTGACAATGCTTAACAAAGGGCGCATTCAGAGAGCAAATTAGCGAGTTAATGCTGCAAGTTCTGCTGGGTAATAAAGTGCTCATCGTGAAAATGTCATCTTTTAACTGAGAAGTTTGTNCGAGTTAATGCTGCAAGTTCTGCTGGGTAATAAAGTGCTCATCGTGAAAATGTCATCTTTTAACTGAGAAGTTTGTTTCTTTTTCTTCTGCGTGGTTTTGTGGTACTTTTGCAGTGAACATTTTGGAATGTATCAGAAACTGAATGCCGTACAAAAAAAAAGTTTACATTCTATGTTCGAAACAGTGATATTAATCAGTGAAATAACATTCATTGAATGTCAGTTGATCAGCTACTGCCCACTGGCGAATCAAGCAAATTAACTGGCAACAAAAGACGTATAGCAGTAGAATTCTTGATATTCAGTGGGAAACACAAATATATCAGTAAAATCCAGCCACCATATTAATTCGTTATCTGGCGCCACTGATTATCAAACGCTAAAATTTCACTGTTTTCACTTATTTGGCTCAAATATAACTGTTTCAAGGTTAGAGTGTACGCAGTTGGTAAAAAATACAAAATAAAATGCCAGTTTATATCATGCTTACTTACACTAGCATTGTTTATAATTCTATCGAAAGCAAAATGTTTACTTATATCTGGAACCATCTTTCCGCTTCATCTAGATTGCGTCGTCTGCTTGGAACGGAGATTTAGTAAGCATTTGTCCGTAACTATTGCTAGGGCTACCACACGTCCGCATTTAAGGTGTTAAAATTACTGCCCACATTCATTTGTTACTATCCCTTCTTTTTGTATACATGTTCAGATTTTATCAATGACATTTATCTGCTGGTGACATATAGGGCTGAATCTGCAACACGGTCGCTTGATTTCTGGGAACATAAATCGAGTAACCAGGTGTGAATAACAAACGATTTTTNGCTGAATCTGCAACACGGTCGCTTGATTTCTGGGAACATAAATCGAGTAACCAGGTGTGAATAACAAACGATTTTTATTGTTTTTGCTTAAGAAGAGCCCTTATCGTGACGAAGAGGAAATGCACTTCTACAGATAAACTCTCATAAAAAATATTAATTTTTTCGTCCCGGAAGAGTTTGCCCTAAATTAATGCAAGAGTTTAAAATAAACCTATTCTATGTTCGAGTTGTGTGTTTTGTTTGTGTCTCACTGTAGGCTGGATTCATTCCGTACAATATAGTTTATCCATACTGGTTTAACCTGTCGTACGGTTGAGACTGCCTGTCCTTATCCACGTCAGTGGTCTCAGCTGAGGTGTACAATCCGTTCACGGTAAGTTCCAACTATTCTGCAGCCCTGCTAAAGTTCTACTTCCAGGATATTCCTCCACGAATGCGAACAAAGCTTAACTGAGTCCTAAAAATTATACCAGAGGGACAACGCACCGCATTCGTGCGCACTCATTCTGATAATATTTTGGATAAGAACTATTTCTTACAAGGAATTAACAACACATATTTTCTCTTTGCTTTTATTCATATTCATTATAAAATAAATATTTTTATTTATAGATTAAATGCAAGTAAAAGTTCAATTTAACCCCAAATAAGGTGCTTTTATGAAAACACAAGTATAAAACGCTTCTGATAAGTGAAATATTTAGAAAGCAACTAAACACGTCATACATGGGGCGGATTTTTAAAGGTTTGATTCAAAATGTGTGAAAAAACCCAGGCTCCAAAACACCACTCGTAAGTGACTCGTCAGCATCAGCAGCAAATACAGAAACTCTCGTCAACTTCCCAGCTGTTGATAGTGAAAAAATAAGTGTAGTCGTTGTAGCCATTTTGTCGAGGTGTACGACTAGGGTTCACAACACACATAACAGTTTCGTTTCTGTATATTAATTCTGTGTCAGAATAGTGAGTGAGAGGTCTGGGTGGTCATTAACAGCCGAGGTTTCAGCGCTGATTGGTTTGGGGAGTGTGGGGATAACGGAAGTACCCCGAGAAAACCCCCAGCATCGTCCGCCACGTTTCTTACTTGCGAAAATCAGGAGCGGCCCGCGCCGAGAATATAAACCAGTTCACCATCGCGTGAGACGAAAAGCACTGATCATTTATCACTGATGGCTTACAGTGAGTCTTTTTCATTAGTTTCGGTTCTGGATGTTTTTATGGTCTGTTCATAGTTGCCCGCTAGTTTTTACTAACAAAGGAATATCTTTATGAAAAATTATTGTGTTTACTGTTATTTGTTGAGGAAAATAACAATTCTCCGAGTTCGCTGTAAGAGAGCCAAAAGGAAGTCTGTGGCTTATCGTTGTTAACCTGTTTCTTCGCTTCAGATGACTTCCACGGAGGTAACTAAAGACTGCACTTTGAAGACTTGCACGAGCGTATATATGCTCAGTTCATAGTTCGACGAGAACTTTTGATGGCCATGTTTAATTTATTATTTCAACACACTGGGTGTACGCACTTTTACAACAACATCTGAAAAAATTTCATTGTTATGATTCTAATACCAGCCGCGGTGGTGCAGTGGTCAGACTACGCGCCTTCCATCTAAGCGAATCGGGTTCGATTCCCGGCGGGTTCACTCCAGGATTTACACATGTGGGAATCGTGGCGGACGATTCCACTAGTCGGTGGGTTTTCTCGGGGATCTCCCGTTTCCCTCGCTCCTGCATTACGGCGCTGCTCCAAACTCACCTCGCTTCACCCTCATCGCGGTTCTCAAGACCTCGACGTTCAGAGTCGCCCGAATCTATTCACTCCAGTCTACACTCAAAGTGTGGTACGCAGACCACTGGTATTCCATGATTAGGCGCTAAGTGGTTTGCGGAATTTTATGAATTTCGTCACAAATTGGGACNACGCAGACCACTGGTATTCCATGATTAGGCGCTAAGTGGTTTGCGGAATTTTATGAATTTCGTCACAAATTGGGACCGGAAAATTTTGCGAGTTCATTTCATGACAAGCTCGACATCATCCAGCCACTTGTGTAACTGTCACGTTCTCTATTNCGGAAAATTTTGCGAGTTCATTTCATGACAAGCTCGACATCATCCAGCCACTTGTGTAACTGTCACGTTCTCTATTGGATAAAAGTTTATTGGACACGCCCAGGTGAACTCTGAGCCAACAGCAGACCTTTAAGAAAACAAGCGCCGAATCCCGTGCCACCTGGTCTGAGATAAAACTCGTTACACACTGGATCAGCAGCCAATAAACAGAAGGACGAGGCTCGAAAAAATATAGGACCGTGGAGTCTTGCCTACAGGTAGTGTGAAGCGCTACATTTTCCTATCCCTAGCCACAAAGTATTTCCCAGGTGCCTAATTAGAAATAATGATAATTCGGCTAATACCAGTCAACGTAATGTTTCGTTAAGTGAAGTAATTTTGTACCATGTTATTCTGTGTATTAAATTATAATGGAACAAATCCACTTTTTAATAGCTTATTTCAATTTTTTCTAGAATGAAATAATGTAAAGTCAGATTTTTATGATGACAATATTTCACAAATTGTTATGTCATTAATCGTACATTNTAATCGTACATATTGGTAATTTACTGGAAGAGGCGTTGAGGCATGTGGTCCGTATTAGTTTGACATTCTACATATAGTAATATGTGGAAAGGAACGAAAAGTATGTCAACAAATTGATTTCAGTTGACAATAATGTAAACACTGCAATTTTGACAGGGCGTTAAGACATTGAAATAGATATCCGAATTCAGTGCTAACTTTACTGTGGCCAGGGAGTACGTCTGAATATGTTCAGTTATGGGCTAGAATTGTTATTTTAAATATTTATTCAGAAAGAGTTTAATTATCCAAGAACCAATCATACCAACAATTTTATAAGTTTTATAACAGACTAGCATTGCAATGGAATATTGTCACACATGCTATAATCCAAGGGGCTACCTCTTTATGTATTAACTTATATATAATTTATTCGTATACGAATTATTTATATAAACAGTAATTATGACAAANATATAAACAATAATTATGACAAATTATTGACGTTACAAAATAACTCCTGATGGAAAGGAAGTTACAGAATAATGCGGGATGGAAAGAATACCCAGTGTCAGCATAAAACGTATACTTCCAAATAAAACATTTTATACTCATCATGTGATATTCTTCAGCCAGAAACATACACGATGACACAGAAGAAAGATTCAAGAATTAACCCAGACCACATAGAAAGAGAGGAACCCTTCGAGTGAGTGAGTGAAGAGATTTGGGCGGCTCTTAATATAGAGATCTTTAGAGCCAGCGGCACTCTTCCGGTTTAGTCAAGTGTGTTTCTGAGGTTTTAGGTATGTGTTATTAGTTAATCCAGCATGCAATTTATCTCCAGCCCGTTTAAANTTCAAGTGTGTTTCTGAGGTTTTAGGTATGTGTTATTAGTTAATCCAGCATGCAATTTATCTCCAGCCCGTTTAAACATCTAGGATAAAAGCGGAGAAATTAATAAGCCCAATATGATAAAAATGGACACCAGGAAATCAGGTTAGAATGACAGTAGAAAATGACAAACGACAGAGGCTACGGCTATAAGTAACTGTGAACTTTGATCTTACTTCCGAATTTTCTTACGTCCAGTACAAAGNAAACGACAGAGGCTACGGCTATAAGTAACTGTGAACTTTGATCTTACTTCCGAATTTTCTTACGTCCAGTACAAAGGAATTAGGAGGAGAGTGACGCTGCAAAGATGTTGGAAAGGGGTGGGTTTTGTAGCCGAGAGAGGCCTTGAGAGTCANGAATTAGGAGGAGAGTGACGCTGCAAAGATGTTGGAAAGGGGTGGGTTTTGTAGCCGAGAGAGGCCTTGAGAGTCAATGAAGGTGAAGCTAGGTGAGTATGAAGCAGCACCTCGAGAAAACCCGCCGGCCAGTGGCATTCCGGCACGATTCCCACGTGCGACCCACACGACGAGTTGCTGGCTAGTTAAGCCATTTTGATGGTATATGCTACTGAAGTTGTCGTAAGAAGGGGCTATATACTTATGTGTAATTAAGTACTCTTTGGCCGGGTTTCAGCGGGCGGGAATTATACCAACGATGCCCCTCATGTGTATTAAAAAAATACTTCGTGGTGGCTACAATCCATCATATGACTGTCCCAACAACCTACAAGAATATGGACCATTCAAAACCATTCAAAACAATATGGTTTACGAATCAGTTAACTTACCCTCCGGAAGGATCACTGGATACTGAACCTCGCGATGTTCAGTGAAAGCTTTAAAAGAGATTTGGGTGGGTCTAATATAGAAGGGGCCGCGGTGATGTAGTGGTTACACTATTCAGCTCCCACCGGGTTCAGTTCCCGGTGAAGTCGCTCCAGGGTTTTCGCATGTGGGAATCGTGCCGGACGATGCCTCTGGTCGATGGGTTTTCTCGGGGATCTCCCGTTCCCCCACCCTTTCATTCCGGCGCTGCTCCATCCTCACCTCGCTTCACCCTCGTCGGCTCTCAAGATCTCGATGTTAAGAAAGAGCCACCCAAATCTCTTCACTCACTCTAAACATCGATGTGTTGACAGCCGATCGCAATGTGCAGTCCCGGCCAAAAATAACCTCCCTGTGCGCTGCATACTTAATCGAGTGCATGCATACTAGATCTGAACACGTTAATGTTACCTTAGGGCACAGTTTAACTAAATGCTAAACTTAATAGTTACGGCAATCATACTAACAAAATATTTTCAATTAAATGGTTACTAAAACTGAACTTGCTCGCATGGTCACTCTTCTCTAACTGAATGCAAACAAAGGGACTTAACAGCCTCAAATATCCGCCTACAGCACTTATTAACGTTGAGATTTTTAATTTCAATACANGCAAACAAAGGGACTTAACAGCCTCAAATATCCGCCTACAGCACTTATTAACGTTGAGATTTTTAATTTCAATACAGCTAACTTCAATATGACTGTTTAAAACTGTTTTTATTTACTTCAAAGAACGAAGATATTCCCGCCAATTTCAGTCATTTTGATAACGCAGTTTAATTCGCATCATAACACGTTCGAAAAGTCGTTCTGACGTTACCACAAGCTTATTTTAAACAAGAAGTGATTGCATTCGGAACAAATTCGGAGCCATNGCAAACAAAGGGACTTAACAGCCTCAAATATCCGCCTACAGCACTTATTAACGTTGAGATTTTTAATTTCAATACAACTAACTTCAATATGACTGTTTAAAACTGTTTTTATTTACTTCAAAGAACGAAGATATTCCCGCCAATTTCAGTCATTTTGATAACGCAGTTTAATTCGCATCATAACACGTTTGAAAAGTCGTTCTGACGTTACCACAAGCTTATTTTAAACAAGAAGTGATTGCATTCGGAACAAATTCGGAGCCATNCGAAAAGTCGTTCTGACGTTACCACAAGCTTATTTTAAACAAGAAGTGATTGCATTCGGAACAAATTCGGAGCCATCGTGAACTAATACAGATCCGAACACGTTTAACGTGAATTAGTTGTGTGTCCCGTGTGACCTTTAAATTAAACAAACCAAAACCAAAACATATAAACGCGATATCTAATAATTTAAGTGCTACACCTTTAATTTGACGATAAAACATAAAATTACCGTTTTTAATGCTGCCTGCTAAGGAGTATGCTAATCAGCGTATCCGTTACAAAATTTTTAATTCCGTGCAGGAATTTATTTTTCCAAAGTTGATTTCAAAAACTCTCGATTAACAGCGAACCAGATACAATAATTAGTGATCTGCTTGTTAACGTATACTGATAGTTATAATTATTTTCTTTATTGTTTTGTTTTTATAAAATACCAGTTTCGAGCAGAGCCATGCTGGCGAAAGCTTCAGTAATTATATTGTAAATTAATCATTAAAGTCACACCCGGTAAATTAGTGGGTGTGTTGGAGTCGTTAAAATTGGCCAATTTGCGGTAATAAAAGCCAATCATTAAATAATTTTGTACTTGTTGCTCCCGTAGAATAACTTAAAATTCATGTTGGCACACAAAATGAACCTAATTACAGCATCAATTAGCCGCTACGTCACGCAACAAAACTTCAGCTAATAATATTTACGAACTTCATTCGATTAAACGCAGGACGAATGTTTTTCCAATTAGGCACTTCCAAATTGATGACACTTTTACTAAAGTGGAGAGGCCGGTATCACGTAAGCTCACGGCTTGGTATGAAAATAAAATGTATCTCAGCGAAGTAAGTGCGAAAGGAGTTGCAACTTGTTAGTAATAATAAAGACTTTCGCAGAAGCACAGATATTTTTTTTGTGAATTTTTTACACGTATAATTTTACAGGATAGTAGTTTTATCTATAAAGAAAAATGTTGGCATTAAAATTTCAGTTGACGGTAATTTAAATTGGCAGACTGCAATAACATCTTTTAAGAGAACAGATAAGGTTTCAGCTAGCAGCATGTAAATCTATTTGCTGAGAATTACTCTTCTGAAAGCGTTACTTGTGAATGCGACAGCCGGGTAAAGACTGTCTGAAACACTTCTCTAGTATATTTCAAACTCACAAATAATATTTTGTTACCCACAAGTCAAATAGTAGAAGCTATCACTATCATAGTGGAAGAAAGCACGTTTGTAAGGCGTTATGAAACTATTTGAATGTTTGGTTAAAATGTACGAATTTGATGTTGCAGGCCTAGTTTTATTACTATGGTTTGTTGACATCTTTCAATATTCTTTAATATCAACCGAAAATAAAAAACTTGAACTTGTTTGTCATTACTTTCTCCCGCTTCTTTTCAACGTTGTCGATATGTGAGCCCATGTACACGACACTATTTTATTTACAAGCCCATCACACATTCAGCTACTTTGTTGTTAAGTTATGAGATGTATGAAATCAGGCAAAAAATCAAATAATATTTTATTTATCTGAAATTGTGTGTGTATATGTATATACATATATATATATAAACAAAGATTATTTTAGAATAATATTATATCACCCAATATATATATATATATATTGGGTGATATAATACTATTTTTAAATAAATAATCTTTGGATATTTTTATACCCAAGGNTACGTTTGTAAGGCGTTATGAAACTATTTGAATGTTTGGTTAAAATGTACGAATTTGATGTTGCAGGCCTAGTTTTATTACTATGNATTTTGTTACCCACAAGTCAAATAGTAGAAGCTATCACTATCATAGTGGAAGAAAGTACGTTTGTAAGGCGTTATGAAACTATTTGAATGTTTGGTTAAAATGTACGAATTTGATGTTGCAGGCCTAGTTTTATTACTATGGTTTGTTGACATCTTTCAATATTCTTTAATATCAACCGAAAATAAAAAACTTGAACTTGTTTGTCATTACTTTCTTCCGCTTCTTTTCAACGTTGTCGATTTGTGAGCCCATGTACACGACACTATTTTATTTACAAGCCCATCACAAATTCAGCTACTTTGTTGTTAAGTTATGAGATGTATGAAATCAGGCAAAAAATCAAATAATATTTTATTTATCTGAAATTGTGTGTGTATATGTATATACATATATATATATATAAACAAAGATTATTTTAGAATAATATTATATCACCCAATATATATATATATATATATTGGGTGATATAATACTATTTTTAAATAAATAATCTTTGGATATTTTTATACCCAAGGAACAGAAATTAAGCATACACAAACCGTTATGATGTTTCCATTTTTTACCCTATTAGCAGCATTAAAGGTTTCTTGTATTTTATTTGTTTAAAACAAAGGCAAGCATGTTAAACCTGGGATAATTTTTAAAATGTTTGTTTCAAAAAGTGCGACGGAACCATGAATGGAGTATATTTGTGTTCCGTACGTTTGGCAGCTTTTCACATGTCCTTTTGCCATCAGGATTTTGTGACACCAAACAGGTCCTTCGGACCTAGTAAACAATAAACCCTTATCTGTATGCATATTTCACTTATCATTTTACTGTGTAACAATAAATAAAATAAAATAAAATAAATTACTTCTGAAATTTTAAGGTAAATTACTGAAATTCGATTTGGTATATATTAAATATGGCCACCACCTCGCGAAAAGAGCCAAAGTTTGTTACATATGTTACGATCATAACTGTCGACTCACCTCGGGGAACACCCGAAGACCGCCGAGTATATCCGAAGCCAGCGAGCCACCGGCCCGCATTTTTCCATAAAATAAAAAGCGCTCCGATAGAGTTTCACACACTGCTAACTACCTTTTATAATTAGCCGCCCGCGTTAGTGTAGATAAACCAGTCTGCGTTCTAATTAAACGCTGTGAAGTTAAGGACAGGGAAATAATTTGTTTCTAAGGTGGATTTCAAAAGCGCTCATTAACCGCGAGACAATTATCACAAAGAATTATATTAATGTTCCCCATCCTTTTGGTAGAATGCTACCTGAAGGCTTTTATCTCGTGGTTCTTTGCAATAATTACAAATGCTTTATTTAATTAAGAGAGGACTAATTTAATTAAGTATACAGTTATTATTTACTGTGGGGAACAAGAAGGAAACGTAACATAAAGTAAAACATTTATGGGGACAGTTCTGCGTCGTCACTGGAAACTATTACCGTGTTCCCAGACAAACGGTATTTCATAATTGTAATAAATTTAAAGCGCTTTGGAAAGATTTCAAGATCAACACGTGCAGGTCGGCATTGAACGCAGCAATGAATCAGTGTTGAGACATCTTAGACATCATTTACCTTATGAGTAAACTGGTTTGCGGAAGTTCCTGAACCTCTAGTTTGTGAACGGTTGAAACAAATAACAGCAGAGTATACAGCACATTGTTTGCTGGTTGCAAGAAGAACGTTATTCATAAGTGTAACGTACACCAAAATGTTACATGATTGCGACCTCTGACCTTGTAAATAAATTACGGACAGAAAAAACTTAAATATACTGTTAAAAATATCCGTCTATTCAAAGAAACTTTTACGGGAACAGTGGCCAAGGTGTGCTGAGCGGTTAGCCTGCTCGCCTCCCACCAAGGCGAACCGGGTTCAATCCCCTACCAGGTCACTCTCGGATTTTCGCAAGCGGCAATCGTGCCGGACGATGCCGCTGGTCGGTGGGTTTTCTCGGGGGATCTCCCGTTACCTCCGCCCTTGCATTTTGGCACTACTCCATTCTCATCTCATTTCACCCTCATCGGCTCTTAAGATCTCGTTGTTAAGAGCTACCCATGTCTCTCAACTTTTACGGAAACATACAATCAACTTAAGGGAACACACTCCGTAATGACAAGACACGTAACTGAGTTCCGTAAATACAAAACACGAAACATCTCCGTACTGCTTGAAGTTTCGGGATTCGGAAACGGACGTTGCCGAGTGTTTTGTCTGTTCACAGTATCTTCAAACACCACGTGTATGACGTGTTTGGATGTTTTCTAAATACGTAACGTGTTAGCAGCGTTTTACATTCATGTTAAAATAAAAATANGTTTGGATGTTTTCTAAATACGTAACGTGTTAGCAGCGTTTTACATTCATGTTAAAATAAAAATATCTTATTTTTGCTAAAATTTTATTTTTATTCATATTTTCTTTATAAATTATAATATTTCATTTATAATTTATTGGAACAGAAAAAGAGAGAAAAAAGGTATTTTGGCAATGTCTATCTAGTAAGAAATAGTTCTCGTGCAAAACATTATTAAACTGAGTGCGCAGAAATGCGGTGCATTGTAACTTTGGTGTAATTTTCTGGGCTTAAATAAGCTTTGTTTGCATGAGGCGGAGGAATATCCTTAAAGTATAACTAGAACTTGAGTCCACTTGAAAGGAGAACTTGAGCAGGGCTTCAGGAAAGTTGGAAGCCACTTCGCCGCTGTCGCCAGAATATCATCGTTCCTGTGGCGGTTCGGTTTCACCGTAAACCCGTTCTTTCAAACACGAAGAATAAGGAAAATTCAACTGTAATAGCAAGCAACACCCCAAGCACTTAAGAATTACTAGAAACCTGAATTGTATGTTACTAATAAGCTAAATTTTTTCTTGTGCATAAAACGAACAAAAACTACGGGCAAGGCACTGGGGGTTTGCAAACAAATTGTGATAACTATACCCTAAAAGAAACATTGGTTGGTAGTAATTCCTCTCCTTCGTACATAGCGGCGGTAGAGGTAGGGGGGTGATCTTTGAAATTGCAAATAGGAACAGGGGTCGTATTTGGTATCGTCGAAAAGGAAAGAACATTTACTAAGACATTTGCTTTCTGATTTGCATAGTTTACGCACAATAAAATAAATCATGTAAACACATGGTTTGTGATATGCGTAGTTTACGCACAATAAAACGGAAAGGAAACTATTTTTATTCATACTACGATACAATTTAAATCAACTTAACATGTTGTTTTTCTGGCGTGCATNACAATTTAAATCAACTTAACATGTTGTTTTTCTGGCGTGCATACTTAGTTTACGTACAATCAAAAGGACGTCGGGTGTACTGTAAATACCTGTATGGTGTGAGAGAATCACTGTGAAATGGGAACTGGGAACACTCATTCCCACACACATCACTCTTCATAAGTGTTTGAAATGTCGACCATCCTGTATCCGACACGACTCTGCTCTCCTTCTTACGTTCGCGGTTGCTCGGCAGACCTCAGCACAGCTGAGAGATCCACATGCTGCTATCATTCTGTTTTACACGTCTTCCCTCGTTGTTGGACTCACGCAGTAGACGATGTCTTTAATTCTCCCCCACAAACATAAGTCATTTGGCAACAAGTCTGGAGAACATGGTGGCCAAGCTACAGGACCCCTAGTCCAATCCACCGGCTTCGGAATAACATGTCAGCAACTAACCGAGCTCTGCGTGAAAAGTGAGCAGGACAGCCATCCTGTTGAAGCCACAGTGTTNGCATGTTAAACCTGGGATAATTTTTAAAATGTTTGTTTCAAAAAGTGCGACGGAACCATGAATGGAGTATATTTGTTTTCCGTACGTTTGGCAGCTTTTCACTTGTCCTTTTGCCATCAGGATTCTGTGACACCAAACAGGTCCTTCGGACCTAGTAAACAATAAACCCTTATCTGTATGCATATTTCACTTATAATTTTACTGTGTAACAATAAATAAAATAAAATAAAATTAATTACTTCTGAAATTTTACGGTAAATTACTGAAATTCGATTTGGTATATATTAAATATGGCCACCACCTCGCGAAAAGAGCCAAAGTTTGTTACANGGTAAATTACTGAAATTCGATTTGGTATATATTAAATATGGCCACCACCTCGCGAAAAGAGCCAAAGTTTGTTACATATGTTACGATCATAACTGTCGACTCACCTCGGGGAACACCCGAAGACCGCCGAGTATATCCGAAGCCAGCGAGCCACCGGCCCGCATTTTTCCATAAAATAAAAAGCGCTCCGATAGAGTTTCACACACTGCTAACTACCTTTTATAATTAGCCGCCCGCGTTAGTGTAGATAAACCAGTCTGCGTTCTAATTAAACGCTGTGAAGTTAAGGACAGGGAAATAATTTGTTTCTAAGGTGGATTTCAAAAGCGCTCATTAACCGCGAGACAATTATCACAAAGAATTATATTAATGTTCCCCATCCTTTTGGTAGAATGCTACCTGAAGGCTTTTATCTCGTGGTTCTTTGCAATAATTACAAATGCTTTATTTAATTAAGAGANTTGGTAGAATGCTACCTGAAGGCTTTTATCTCGTGGTTCTTTGCAATAATTACAAATGCTTTATTTAATTAAGAGATGACTAATTTAATTAAGTATACAGTTATTATTTACTGTGGGGAACAAGAAGGAAACGTAACATAAAGTAAAACATTTATGGGGAAAGTTCTGCGTCGTCACTGGAAACTATTACCGTGTTCCCAGACAAACGGTATTTCATAATTGTAATAAATTTAAAGCGCTTTGGAAAGATTTCAAGATCAACACGTGCAGGTCGGCATTGAACGCAGCAATGAATCAGTGTTGAGACATCTTAGACATCATTTACCTTATGAGTAAACTGGTTTGCGGAAGTTCCTGAACCTCTAGTTTGTGAACGGTTGAAACAAATAACAGCAGAGTATACAGCACATTGTTTGCTGGTTGCAAGAAGAACGTTATTCATAAGTGTAACGTACACCAAAATGTTACATGATTGCGACCTCTGACCTTGTAAATAAATTACGGACAGAAAAAACTTAAATATACTGTTAAAAATATCCGTCTATTCAAAGAAACTTTTACGGGAACAGTGGCCAAGGTGTGCTGAGCGGTTAGCCTGCTCGCCTCCCACCAAGGCGAACCGGGTTCAATCCCCTACCAGGTCACTCTCGGATTTTCGCAAGCGGCAATCGTGCCGGACGATGCCGCTGGTCGGTGGGTTTTCTCGGGGGATCTCCCGTTACCTCCGCCCTTGCATTTTGGCACTACTCCATTCTCATCTCATTTCACCCTCATCGGCTCTTAAGATCTCGTTGTTAAGAGATACCAATGTCTCTCAACTTTTACGGAGACATACAATCAACTTAAGGGAACACACTCCGTAATGACAAGACACGTAACTGAGTTCCGTAAATACAAAACACGAAACATCTCCGTACTGCTTGAAGTTTCGGGATTCGGAAACGGACGTTGCCGAGTGTTTTGTCTGTTCACAGTATCTTAAAACATTTTGAATCAAACCTTTGAAAAATCACCACATGTATGACGTGTTTGGATGTTTTCTAAATACGTAACGTGTTAGCAGCGTTTTACATTCATGTTAAAATAAAAATATCTTATTTTTGATAAAATTTTATTTTTATTCATATTTTCTTTATAAATTATAATATTTCATTTATAATTTATTGAAACAGAAAAAGAGAGAAAAAAAAGGTATTTTGGCAATGTCTATCTAGTAAGAAATAGTTCTCGTGCAAAACATTATTAAACTGAGTGCGCAGANAAAAAAGGTATTTTGGCAATGTCTATCTAGTAAGAAATAGTTCTCGTGCAAAACATTATTAAACTGAGTGCGCAGAAATGCGGTGCATTGTAACTTTGGTGTAATTTTCTGGGCTTAAATAAGCTTTGTTTGCATGAGGCGGAGGAATATCCTTAAAGTATAACTAGAACTTGAGTCCACTTGAAAGGAGAACTTGAGCAGGGCTTCAGGAAAGTTGGAAGCCACTTCGCCGCTGTCGCCAGAATATCATCGTTCCTGTGGCGGTTCGGTTTCACCGTAAACCCGTTCTTTCAAACACGAAGAATAAGGAAAATTCAACTGTAATAGCAAGCAACACCCCAAGCACTTAAGAATTACTAGAAACCTGAATTGTATGTTACTAATAAGCTAAATTTTTTCTTGTGCATAAAACGAACAAAAACTACGGGCAAGGCACTGGGGGTTTGCAAACAAATTGTGATAACTATACCCTAAAAGAAANCATAAAACGAACAAAAACTACGGGCAAGGCACTGGGGGTTTGCAAACAAATTGTGATAACTATACCCTAAAAGAAAAAATTGGTTGCTAGTAATTCCTCTCCTTCGTACATAGCGGTGGTAGGGGTATGGGGGTGATCTTTGAAATTGCAAATAGGAACAGGGGTCGTATTTGGTATCGTCGAAAAGGAAAGAACATTTACTAAGACATTTGCTTTCTGATTTGCATAGTTTACGCACAATAAAATAAATCATGTAAACACATGGTTTGTGATATGCGTAGTTTACGCACAATAAAACGGAAAGGAAACTATTTTTATTCATACTACGATAAAATTTAAATCAACTAAACATGTTGTTTTTCTGGCGTGCATACTTAGTTTACGTACAATCAAAAGGACGTCGGGTGTACTGTAAATACCTGTATGGTGTGAGAGAATCACTGTGAAATGGGAACTGGGAACACTCATTCCCACACACATCACTCTTCATAAGGGTTTGAAATGTCGACCATCCTGTATCCGACACGACTCTGCTCTCCTTCATACGTTCGCGGTTGCTCGGCAGACCTCAGCACAGCTGAGAGATCCACATGCTGCTCTCATTCTGTTTTACACGTCTTCCCTCGTTGTTGGACGCACGCAGTAGACGATGTCTTTAATTCTCCCCCACAAACATAAGTCATTTGGCAACAAGTCTTGCGAACATGGTGGCCAAGCTACAGGACCGCTAGTCCAATCCACCGTCTGCGAAATAACATGTCAGCAACTAACCGAGCTCTGCGTGAAAAGTGAGCAGGACAGCCATCCTGTTGAAGCCACAGTGTTAATCGCAGAGCGAGAGGGACATCTTCTACCAGCCGATACAAAATATTCTCTAGGAAGTATACCTACGCTGCACCATAATTGTCCTTCAAAAAAATATGCTCCTTTGACACGATGTCAGAGAAGGCCACAAGTATTAAGCCTCCACACATGCTGGTTATCCAGTTGACGGAGCCAATGTGGGTTGACTGCATACCAATAATGGGAATTATGTATTTTAACGTCACCATTACTCTTGAATGTGGCCTCATCAGTCCACAAAATGCTGCAATGGAAAGCACGGTCCTTGCTCAGGTACCAGTTGCAGAAATCAATGCGCTAGGGAATGTCATTATTCACAGATTCTTGGTACAGCTGTACATCGTACGGATGTAAACGATTATCAGCCAGGATTCTCCACACTGTACTTCGAGACAATCATGAGTCGCGGGCAATCCTCCGTGTAGAATCACGAGTATTAACTACCATGGGAGTAAGTACATCAACAGCCCTTTCGTCTCTAATAAGTCGCCTGATGCGACGACGTTTGTTGCACTAGCCTAGTTGTGCGCACGCGACATAAAAGACGCTGGAAGACATTGTGCGAGTGATGGACTCGCTGTGGGTATCTCTCTGCGTATAAACGGGCAGCAGCTCTGCAGTTCCGACGACATTCCCCTAGTATCATTATCATGCCAAATGCTTCTTCGTTTGTAAAAGGCATTCCATTCAGAAATCATCACCACAGAGAGACAATGTCTGACACTGAAACAACACACACGATTAGTGGTTGCAATGTAAAACAAATGACTGTCTGAGTTAACTTCCATGCAAAGTCTGCAGTTCCTGTGAGTGGTAGATGGCATATCTGCTTGATGCGTAGTGCTGCATTATTCTCCGCGTTTGCTCGGAAACAGTCTAATACCTACTGTACGAGTCCATGCAGTAAGGCACACAGGTACCTGCTAGTATCAAAGCGAGTCTCGCACTCCAACTGGAAATACCGTAATGGCGCACATTGTGTATCTGACGTGCATAGTTCACGAACAACCTATGATAATTAGATACACTTAACTGTCATTTTTAGACTGTTTCCGAACAAACGCGGAGAATAAGGCAGCACTACGCATCAAGCAGATAAGCCACCTACCACTTACAGGAACTGCAGTTTTGCATGCAAGTTAACTGACAATCGAACGTTCTTCTAGACAGTCATTCGTTTTACATTGCATAAATGACAGAATCAGAGCAGCATGTGGATCTCTTTTCAGCGCTGAGGTCCGCCGAGCATTCGCGAATGTAAGACGAAAAGAGCAGAGTAGTGTTTGATACAGTGTGATCGACATTTAGAACACATGAAGAGTTCTGTGTGCGAATGAGTGTTCCCAGTTCACGGTAGTTCTCTCACACCATACCGGTATTTACAGTACACCCGACGTCCTTTCGATTGTCCGTACACTAGGTATGCAAGCCAGAAAAACATGTTCCGTGGATTTCCTTTTGATTGTAGTTAGCGATCAATTTGATTGTTAGCAAACTACGCACGTCACAAATCATATGCTTATATGATTTAATTTATTTTGCGTAACCTATGCAATCTTTGTAAATGTTGTTTCCTTTTAGACGATCTATCTAACGATACCTTATACAACCCACATTCCAATTTGCAATATCAAAGCTCACCCCTCATACCCCTACCCCACGGTATGATCGGGGGAATAGGATACTATCAATGGATGCTTCATATAGGGTACAGTTATCATAATTTTTTTAGCGAAACCCCGGTGTCGTGTTGTTTCCGAGAGAAAGGNGGATGCTTCATATAGGGTACAGTTATCATAATTTTTTTAGCGAAACCCCGGTGTCGTGTTGTTTCCGAGAGAAAGGGGTGGTACGGGTACTGTGAATACTACTGTATATATGAAATAAATTCATTTTGCTCAAATTAAAACTTTTTATTCGACGGTAACACACGGGACTACTTTTCCTTTATCGCTATCAACTTTACTGGGAACACTGTGGCCATAAAAATACTTGCGGTTAGAAAGAGGGAGGTTTTTTTGTCCTAAGGTTGATTTCGAAAGTGATCACTTAGCAGTGATCCAGCTTGTACCCTGCTGTTAAGAACTCAAGAAAATAAACTAAGAAACACATAGATAAATAAGAATTGCTGCAGTTTAGTTTCTTCTTGACACGTAGACGTGACGTCTGGGGAAACGAGGCCTCATTTGTCGTGCAGATAACTTGCCGGTCTTACAACGTTGAGACGCAGAGCATTTAAGAATACAAAGGCGAAACAACTGCATATACCGTGCACTCCAGCCGCACACACCAGCAAAATGGCGTCACTTGCCAGTGACATGCCGGAACGCCGTTCGTCAATCAGCGCCTGATAACCTTCTTGCCAGCCGAAAGCCCAGCAAGCAGTAGCCAATCAAACACAAAGCCCGTTCCCAAAGCCTAGCACAGCCTATCAGAGAATGGGTACGCCCAAGTAAACGGAACCGTCGTCTTTGTGTATTTACTATGTGGCTGAGACATGTGTCTGAGGGAGTGAGCGAAGACATTTGAGTGTGCTCTTAACATCGAGGTCTTGAGAGCCGACGAGGGTGAAGCGAGGTGAGTATGGGGTAACGCCGGAATGAAAGAGTGTGGGAAACGGGATACCCCTGAGAAAACCCGTCGACCAGAGGCCTTGTCCGGCACGATTCCCATATGCGAAAATCCACGAGCAACCCCGCAGGGAGTGGCAGGCGAGTAGTCTAACCGCTAAACCACCCCGGCCCCATGTGCCTTATCCGAGGCACATAGGAAAACCCCTGTCGCTGAGTTTGGCAATGACGTGTATCGTTTTCTTGGGGTACCTACTCCCGCTATTTTCCGTCGTTGTTGGGAGCCACAGTTTAAGAACATAGGCTAGAGCGCTCCCCCCCCCCCAACCAAGGCAAACAGGGTTCAATTCCCGGCGGGATTGACCCCTGGTTTTTGCACGTGGGAATTGTGTCGGACGATGTCGCTAGTCGGTGGGTTTTCTGAGGGATCTCCCTGTTTCCCCCGCCCTTGCATTCCGGCGCTGATCCATACTCACGACGCTTCACCCTAGTCGGTTATCAATACCATAATGTTAAGAGCCGCTCAAACATCTTCACTCACTCACCTCCATCGTTGCTGCCTACCTTCGCTTCTCCATACGGAAAAAAAAAATTATTAGTGGCTTCAAAAACGGTTCTGTTGATGCTTTTCAAGGCGAAATTTTGTTGTTGGTAAAAACAGATTTGTGGTACCCAATATCACGTAGTTTGATTTGTACTAAAGCCATGTACTGCTCACTAACATATTTTTTTTATTAAAAAAAACGTTTATTGGCTGCCAAGAAATATTTAATTGGCAGCAACAGCATTCATGCTATCCACAGTAAGACATTNTGAGGGATCTCCCTGTTTCCCCCGCCCTTGCATTCCGGCGCTGATCCATACTCACGACGCTTCACCCTAGTCGGTTGTCAAGACCATAATGTTAAGAGCCGCTCAAACATCTTCACTCACTCACCTCCATCGTTGCTGCCTACCTTCGCTTCTCCATACGGAAAAAAAAAAATTATTAGTGGCTTCAAAAACTGTTCTGTTGATGCTTTTCAAGGCGAAATTTTGTTGTTGGTAAAAACAGATTTGTGTTACCCAATATCACGTAGTTTGATTTGTACTAAAGCCATGTACTGCTCACTAACATATTTTTTTTATTGAAAAAAACGTTTATTGGCTGCCAAGAAATATTTAATTGGCAGCAACAGCATTCATGCTATCCACAGTAAGACATTTTGCTGCGATTTCAAAACTACATCCGTTATATTCTGCGCATGCGCTCTGGCATATTCTAAATGGGCCACCTCCTGTCTGGCCACGAAGCCATATTTGTCTGTGTTCGGTTCTTTGCATCAGGTTACGAACTAATTCATGAGGAATATTCTTAAGAAGTACTTATAAACGGATTATATCATTCCTTTATTCCAAATAAGTAAATGCTACACGTAAATGATTCCAGAAAATTAAACTTTCGACGAGGTGAAGTGTGGAAGCCTTATCGTGTGTGCCACTTATTAGACTGCTGTTATATGCATGCTGAAGACAACACTTTAACGTTGAGCAAGATAGCGTTAGATGATGCGCTCGCAGTTGAGGGGTCCAAGGTTCGAATCCCACTCATGACGACTTTGAATTCAGTGTTTAATTGTTGATTGTATCATACCTACCTACAAAATCCCACAACCCGCAAATGACCTATGTGGACCCTACTAATCATTATTACTGCTATCATAGTAACATGCTGCGACTAACGAACATATTATTGCCATCAAACACACTGAACTTATTGGTGGCCACAAACGTCATTTTGTTCTTTCTACTAATACTGGAATGACAAAAAAATTTTTTGTTGGCATCACAAAATATTTTGTAATTTTTGACAAAATAATTTTGTGGTCGCCAACAAAATTTTTTTTGGTCACCACAAAATCTGTTTTTTTTTTTCAGTGAAGTGTGGGTATCAGCTATGTAAAAGTTTAAATTCTGGTTTTACGTCACTCAGTTACGCAAGTACAGTCTACGGGTAGAGCACGTTGCGCACACATAGAGGAAACGTGTCCGAGCTTGTCTGACAGCGCCGAAACAGAAACAAGTTTTCCCGGCAGTTAATAAGCTTGCAAACGTCATCAGCATCGGCAGTCTTCTTTTCTCTTACTAATTATGATACTTAATTGTGTTACGTTTACACCACTCTATTGCCATCCCATTACCATAACTGCAACAATGATCGATGTTGATCAATCGGTTTTCCTAGTTTGCGAAAATAAAGGAAAATTTGCGATTTAAAGTGGTTAAGAAACATACTGACAGAAAATATGTTGACAAGTGCTGGAATGAAAGAGCTCAAATAATGGAAGAAGAAGGTTAGTACATAATTTCATTTCATTAATTTATTTATTTCGAAATATTTAACCTGCTCATCCGCATTCATAATAATGTATCTGTACAGTACGCTTGTTTCCATCTCGCTAAGTAGTCGCCAGTAAGCGTTACAAACGTTGGGAATAAGCGCTGACATTTGCAATATAGAAGCGCGATGATTACCAGTTCCTTACATGTACTCAAACNGCCATTTGCAATATAGAAGCGCGATGATTACCAGTTCCTTACATGTACTCAAACAAAAGACGATTGCGAATAACTTATAACTAATGATTATACTTATACGCAAACACCAGATATCTCTCTCGAACCTCTTGGTTATCCGGTTGTCATCGCTTTTAATATTCTCAATGACAGAACGAGCTGAACTCCACTTATATCTGACATTTGTAACCTGAAAGGAAAAATCGTGAATACCATAAACTTAAGGTAAATTTAAAAAAAAAAAAAAAAAAAANTATCTGTACAGTACGCTTGTTTCCATCTCGCTAAGTAGTCGCCAGTAAGCGTTACAAACGTTGGGAATAAGCGCTGACATTTGCAATATAGAAGCGCGATGATTACCAGTTCCTTACATGTACTCAAACAAAAGACGATTGCGAATAACTTATAACTAATGATTATACTTATACGCAAACACCAGATATCTCTCTCGAACCTCTTGGTTATCCGGTTTTCATCGCTTTTAATATTCTCAATGACAGAACGAGCTGAACTCCACTTATATCTGACATTTGTAACCTGAAAGGAAAAATCGTGAATACCATAAACTTAAGGTAAATTTAAAAAAAAAAAAAAAAAGCTTGTAATGCCAACATTTTTTCCAGACACATTTTAAAACCTGCACGGAAATATTTTTAAAACATTAAACTTCATACCGGAAGCAATATCAGACACGATGACGCACGAGGTTTCTTCCTCAGGAAATGCATCACATCGTTGTTCATTACACTGAAGGCTTAATTTTTTTGCATGTTGTTCAGCAAGTTGTTTTGTTAGGGACTAGATAAAAATCACTCCGCAATCAAGAATTACGCTGCAACTTTATTCTCGTCCGATTGAGACATTTTTCTGGGGGCGACACTACTAAAATATTCTGGCAGAAGAAAGTTATTCGTGGCCTTCGAGTCTAATCACTCTGTACGCGCTCAGTGAATGGAGACGGATGCTGACTCGTTCCTGAGGAACAAAACTATCTCAGCGGGCTGTACAATAGTTAATTGTGCTTCGAGCCGACGTGATGAGACAAGAAAGGGTTGGTACAGAAAGATCTGGCTGTTAAGAAAAACAGCTGTCCGAAGCTTGAGGCGGATGTTGAATCGAAAACCAGCAAATATTATTTTTAATGCTTCTGAGATCATTCATTATCGCAATATTTTTATATTCGCTATTATTTTTATACGTCCTTGGGTTTGAAACATGTCTCTCTTTATATGCACCTACACACTTATATGAAAGTGAAATATGTTGCTTCTCGCCTAAGGTAGAGTAAACATGGATGGTTTGTTCTGCGATGCATTAGCATAAGAAAGCGGATATGGATCAGTAAATGGCGCGAATGGACGATGGGAGTTGAAAGATGAATTTTCGCTAGTCTTCAATAGATGAAAACGTAACAACATGTGAATCCTATGACACACACACACACACACACACGCATATATATATATATATAACCCCTTCTGTTGCAAATTATTGACGTAAGATTTAAATATTTAAATAATTCTAGGCTCTTCATAAATTGTACTGTGCAGTGTGAATATTAATGCTAGGTGGTTCCCAGTGTATCGAATTCTTCTGATTTTAGTTTTTGTGAAGTAAAATAGAAAATTCAACTATGGAAGATTAGCTGTTTGCCATACTGTGCAGTATAGACATGAATTATAAAGTAGAAACGTAAATTTTTGTTATAAATAGCGTAACATAAACTTTAACGTGTTAATAGGAATAGGCGACTGTGTTATTACGACAACCAAATAACAAGTAGTAAAATTTTAGTATAAAAGTATTAATAACCTCGTCAAATATAAATTTTCTGAAGAAATTCCCACCAATTACTTTGAAACTGAAATTATGACACGTAAACGAATAATTTCTGCATAGGACGAGATTTCGAACCATAGTACCACAGCAGCAAGATTCGCATCGATTCCATGTCCACTTATTCTGGTAAATCACCGTGATCACGAAAACGAAGATCATCAAACCAAATAATTACTCGGTTCCTATTGACTACATGGATTCACGGACACGGAATAGTTGGGAACGACCCGTTTTCTTACGTCCATTCACACGTATGCTTGAACACATGCGTTCAATTGAAAGTAGAACTGGTAGAAAGAATACGGGGATGGAGTGCGCATGCAAGTTGCGCAGCAATCACGCTCAGTGTTCCAACATTGTACTGTTTTTTTTTGTTAATGGCGTCATCAAAAACTGAAGAGGATAAAATACTGAGGTTAGAACAATGCTTATGTAAGCAAGTGTTTTGAAATGTTTGTATACTACCTCTGACCTTGTTTTACTGAAACTGAAACGTACTCACGTTTGTCGTTATATTTTATTGATACAAATGAGCGCATCCGTTAAAAAAACTAAATCTAAACAAACACATTCATCGCGGTTAACCATGTGAATTTGACAGTTGTATTGGGGATGGGCGAGTCAACGTTGAGGACATCCGCAAAACTCGAAAATCGGTTTACCTCATGTACATATAAGTACACTATGACTGAACTTTGTGATGGAGTGCTCTCGTCACATTTTACTATCCGTCTCTAATTTCCACCCGCTCGCTTTCCCGGCCGGGTCACTCCCGGATTTTTGCATTTGGGAATCTTGCCGGACGATGACGCTGGTCGGCGGGTTTTCTCGGGTATCTTCCATTTACCCCGTCCCTTCATTCCGGCTCTGCTCCATATTCACCTCAATCACCCTCATCGGCTTTCAAGACCTCGCTGTTAAGAGCCGCCCAAATATCTTCAATCATTCTAATTTCGATTCCACATCATTGTGCCGTAATATTTTGTCTGGATCTTGAAAGCGTTTTATTACATTTGCAGCCAGTGTCAGGACTTTTGGTGAGTGGCAGAAGAATCCTGTACCCGTAGCCGACGTATAGACCAAATCCCAGAAATATGCTGTACGCCTTGGAGTACTACTATTTCCTAAACACTACTACTTTGCGGGTTGCTGTCTGACTTTGTCCTTGCCAGTATGGTCTGTTTCGTTTAAGTTGGCGAGATTTTGANCTACTACTTTGCGGGTTGCTGTCTGACTTTGTCCTTGCCAGTATGGTCTGTTTCGTTTAAGTTGGCGAGATTTTGACAGTCGGTGAGTGGCAATTTGACGGATTCGAAACAAACAACGTGCGATCTACAAAATCTGTATAAGCTGATGCATGAACGAATGAAAATTAATATTACGTTGGCTATTCTGAGTGCACTACCGACGCACATCAGACAAGCAGAAAATATGCGGATAAGAAAGAGTTCCTAGATTAATTAATACATTATATTTTATGTGGTCATAAAACAGCGATTTTTAATGTTATAAATTAAACTTCGTGCTAAAATATAAATGTACAGGTGTTCAAAATGAAAGACACATTAAAACGATCCGTATCCAAATGAAACGTAACTTCAAAACGTTTTTTCAAGTCTTATCACCCCTCTCCAACCATGCTTTCCATACGTGTTTTTTTATTAATTCCAAAAGCATACAAAAATATAGCATAATCTTGTTGAATGATTTTTTTCTAATAATTTGACGAAGTATATTTAAAATTCGTGTCGTTCCGAGCCAGTAATAGATGAACAGATAACTTTAAAAAGACACGATCTATTTAGCAAAGCAAGCGGCTCACACCTCGTTCTGACATGTTGTGCGCGCCATCTATCGGGTCTTTTCCGAAACATTACCAGCCAGAAAAGAATAGCGTCCGTGTGCAATATATAACAAATTTACAAACATATACCAATAGTTTTATTTTTCGCGAGATCTGCATAGTTTTTAAAGTAACATATATTTTGTGTACAGTGATTGTGAGTATTAGTAATTTCTATTCGGCCGGTAATCGTTCGTCTATGTAAATTATACGCTATATTGTTCTCCCGAAAACCCATTTACTTGTTTCCGAAGAAAGTGGGACATGCGTAAATAGTTTTTCAGCCATTCTAACGTTATTCAACGTCACATATTTCCAACTCGAATATATTAGCTATAACGTACAAAGTGTGATAATAGCTATAACTATCGTCTCGCAAATGTTTACACAAATTCACTGTCTCGGACAGATTAAAGAGAGTTAGCAAATATTTCATTTTTTCCAAGTTTTATATTTTTACTTTTATAACCTAATAATTTTTTTTTAGACGGACATCGGTCTAAAATATTTTAAAATTTGTTTAGCATTACAGTACAATGGCAAGTGGATTAGCTGACAGCGTGTTGATAAAAAATACAGCCTCCACTTGACGCACTAGCTGATGGCGAAATGATACATAAATGAAAAGTAAACATTGGCGCCACTTTTGTCGAACTGTCTGAATCNGCGCACTAGCTGATGGCGAAATGATACATAAATGAAAAGTAAACATTGGCGCCACTTTTGTCGAACTGTCTGAATCACGCCAACTTACATGAAACAGACAGTAGTATGGGACTGATGAATAATTTTGTAATATTTTGGCAGAGAATGATGTAATGTTTAGACTGTTCTGGATTGTCCTCAGCTATCCACGGATCTTTCTAAGCTGCTCTTGGCGCGAAGTTCACGGGGAGGGCAGTCAGGCTCCTACTCCGGCTGGGTGNTTGGGAGACAGACACTTCCTGGCGAGGATGGGTCGACATCGTCGGCGAGAAGTCGCGCTTCTTGTTACAATGATTGATGCATCCCTTTACTATGGGGAGCGAGATGCTACTAGAAGTAAAGTACACATGTGGGACTTAAACTTTTTCTGAGAGGAATTGGGACTTAAATCATGCAGCAGGGAGACACCTTAAATAAATAGTTACAAGCGTTTGTTGGAATTATTTGTATGCTCTTAGGAAGGAAGGGACTCGTGGGCACGTTCTGAGATGAGGGACCTCTCAGGAGAATAGTAGAGCCAGGGTGGTTCTGGGACACGAATGAAGTTGTGCAGTGCGAGTTGCTGAGACGACGGGCTTTGGGAGTTGGAGAAGATGCGGCGAGAGCTGTGAATCACTCGAGCACTCCCAGCATTACAAGGTGCTTGGTGGGGAGAGGATCCCCGGCTCTGTGCTGATTTGTGTGTGTTGTGTTCATCTGTGGAGCACCACCAGAATTCTAAGATGTCAGGTGATGATGGGAGTACCCCGGGATGCAGGACGGATGGGCTGCTTTGATAAAGGGGATATGCGTTGGATGGAAGAGGGAGAAGGACTGAGCTTTCAATGTGTTTTTTCTCTTAGGAGACTCTCTTCTTCAACCTGCGCAAAGCCATGAAAAGCTAATTGCAAATTACATTTGCGTACANTTTTTCTCTTAGGAGACTCTCTTCTTCAACCTGCGCAAAGCCATGAAAAGCTAATTGCAAATTACATTTGCGTACAATTATTTTTAATGTATTTTGTTCAGTAGAAGTAAGTTGAATATTTTTAGAGTAAAATATAACTATTTGAAATTTAGTTTGAGTTGTATTTTGGAAGAAAATAATTTAAAGCCACGCTCATACAAAAAAAAATTATATCAGTATTCATTACTTTTACACACCTACCAACCTGGGAGTAGTAAATTATGGGTCATATTTCTTTCTTACTTTTCTGTGTTTTGGTTTGGAATAAACTCTTCCCATCACTTTATTTTCCCAGGTTTCTGTGGAGCTGGATACGGTGGACATTGAGACGGGAAGTTGTGGTGGATGTTGAAGTTGGGAGTCTCCGCAACAACATGAATTGTTCTATTTCGTCCTCGTCCATGATACGCACCCGCGTCCCTGCCGTCATACAGCGGGCATTGGAAAGAGGAAGTGATTTACCGCATTCAGTTGTTTGGCTTGCCGTACGACTTCATGAGCAAACAGAAGTGATTATGCAACTACATTGTGTGGAACGAGTGTTGCAAGCTGCTATTCTCGTTACGTGGCCTTGCGCAGCACAGAAAACCACGCTCTCCCGAAGAGGGCACCATACTGTTTATAAACCATTTTGAGAAACATAGCTGAAATGTCTCAAGTTTAAACAGGACGGACACTCCGCTAAGGTAGGGCAAAAATATGGGTCCATCTGACTGTTCAAAGTGACGAAAATTTCCACCTACAAAACACGTCAGAGCCAATCACAATCAAGTGGTGAAACGGCAGGAGTATTATGAGAAGTGTGCACAATGGACTACCAGCGGCCTTGGTGTCTCCTCACTTTCTAGGTGGCAAGCGGTCGTGAATTCGATGTTGGGTAAGTCCCTTTCCTTATAATCCTCCTCGAACTTTCCTTTGTACAGAAGCTGCTTAAGGTATGATAAATAACTTTTTATTTCAAAATTATAATTTCTTGTGATTATCTTTTAATTATTTGTTCTCGCCTTTTCCAATTTATGTCTTAAAGCCCTCATCTCCTAGCCATTTTATTTCCGAAAAGGAAAACATAGCATCCAGAAACTGTGTCTAAAAATGAAGATAAATTCTCTTCTGGCTTCAATAATTATACACATTACTTAATATTGAATGGTAAAAGACTATCGCCTGTTGTTCATGCACAGACTACTGATGAAGGGGCAACGCAATGTCTTCAATTTCCCTCGCCCCCTCACGAGATGTTGTTAATAGAACTTGGCTACTAGCGGCCGTTCCATTCACGTGATCAGGTGGCGGTGACGTATGAAAATTACTGCAGAATTTTTTATTTTAATTCACCATTCGGAGATTGCGACGACAGCTCGGTGCACTGGGACGAATAAAAGGGCACGTTTAGCAAATCAAACGCTTCTGCTGCGCTGCAAGTTCCATTGAATGAACTGCAGTCACTGGCAGTGCCTCCATTTTTTTTTTACTCATTCAGTTACCTCGTCTAGGTAGCGCAATAGCCATGTCACTCGCATCCCGCCTCGGCGAACCGGGTTCGATACCCGGCGGGTTCACTCCCTGATTTTGGCATGTGGGAATCGTGCTGTACGATGCCGCATGCTGGCATCCCGTTTCACCCGCCCTTGCATTGCGACTCCGCTCCATCCTAGGGTCTAACTTCACGACATGCCCGGGGACGACGGGCACCTACGGGTCCCAGCTTGAAAGCCCGTTAGGAGTGTGTCGCCTCGCCCTGGGTGCACTCCCTACGCGACATTTATTTATTTATTTGCCATGTCCAAGACCGTGGATACCAAGGCGNAACAGAAGTGATTATGCAACTACATTGTGTGGAACGAGTGTTGCAAGCTGCTATTCTCGTTACGTGGCCTTGCGCACCACAGAAAACTACGCTCTCCCGAAGAGGGCACCATACTGTTTATAAACCATTTTGAAAAACATAGCTGAAATGTCTCAAGTTTAAACAGGACGGACACTCCGCTAAGGTAGGGCCAAAATATGGGTCCATCTGACTGTTCAAAGTGACGAAAATTTCCACCTACAAAACACGTCAGAGCCAATCACAATCAAGTGGTGAAACGGCAGGAGTATTATGAGAAGTGTGCACAATGGACTACCAGCGGCCTTGGTGTCTCCTCACTTTCTAGGTGGCAAGCGGTCGTGAATTCGATGTTGGGTAAGTCCCTTTCCTTATAATCCTCCTCGAACTTTCCTTTGTACAGAAGCTGCTTAAGGTATGATAAATAACTTTTTATTTCAAAATTATAATTTCTTGTGATTATCTTTTAATTATTTGTTCTCGCCTTTTCCAATTTATGTCTTAAAGCCCTCATCTCCTAGCCATTTTATTTCCGAAAAGGAAAACATAGCATCCAGAAACTGTGTCTAAAAATGAAGATAAATTCTCTTCTGGCTTCAATAATTATACACATTACTTAATATTGAATGGTAAAAGACAATCGCTTGTCGTTCATGCACAGACTACTGCTGAAGGGGCAACGCAATGTCTTCAATTTACCTCGCCCCCTCACCAGATGTTGTTAATAGAACTTGGCTACTAGCGGCCGTTCCATTCACGTGATCAGGTGGCGGTGACGTATGAAAATTACTGCAGAACTTTTTTTTTAAATTCACCATTCGGAGATTGCGACGACAGCTCGGTGCACTGGGACGAATAAAAGAGCACGTTTAGCCAATCAAACGCTTCTGCTGCGCTGCAAGTTCCATTGAATGAACTGCAGTCACTGGCAGTGCCTCCATTTTTTTTTAACTCATTCAGTTACCTCGTCTAGGTAGCGCAATAGCCATGTCACTCGCATCCCGCCTCGGCGAACCGGGTTCGATACCCGGCGGGTTCACTCCCTGATTTTGGCATGTGGGAATCGTGCTGTACGATGCCGCATGCCGGCATCCCGTTTCACCCGCCCTTGCATTGCGACTCCGCTCCATCCTAGGNGGGGTACTACCGCTTCCCCCGTACTTACATTCCAGCGCTTCTCCATCCTAGGGTCTCATTCCATGTCATGTCCGGGGATGACGGGCACCTACGGGTCCCAGCTTGAAAGCCCGTCGTTATGTGTGTGTCGCCTCGCCCTGGGTGCACTCCCTACGCGACATTTATTTATTTATTTGCCATGTCCAAGACCGTGGATACCAAGGCGCACCTGGTTCAATCCCCGGCCAGGTCACTCCCAGATTTTCGCAAGTGGGAGTCGTGCCAGACGATGTCGCTGGTCTGCGGGTTTTCTCGGAGATATCCCGTTCCCCCTCCTCTTAATTTCGGCGCTTATCCATACTCACTTCGTTTCACCCTAATCGTCTCTCAAGACCTCGCTTTTAAGAGCGGCCCAAATCTCTACACTCACTCACGAATGATATTTATGACAGGCACTGTACACAGCGAGGCGTCAAAACCCATTCTTTCTTGTGGCCAATCTGAATTGAGTAATTNATATTTATGACAGGCACTGTACACAGCGAGGCGTCAAAACCCATTCTTTCTTGTGGCCAATCTGAATTGAGTAATTTTCTGTACATCCTTAACGTTAATGGTTAACGACAATGTCACAAAGTAAATAAGAAAACAAAGTGGCGATCTCCAGCCGCATACGTTAACAAAATGGCTTCACTAGTGATCAACATGCCGGAACGCCACCGTCAGCCAATCAGCGCCTGGTAACTTCCTCGTCAGCCAGCAGCACGTGGTAGCCAATAAGACAACTAGCCCCCTTTCCCCAGGTAGCCTCGCACAACCAGTAAATGATTGAGTACGGCCACATCAACGTCACCGTCACGCCGGCCGTTTAGTTTGTATATTTATTTACACTCTGCCAATATCATTGAGCACGGAGCATGTTATTATTTGATTACAAGAAACTATTCTGAACGCAATGACAGTGCAGACTAAAAAATTAAGTGGTTGCAACTAATGAACTCCGAAATTAGTGTGTAACCAAACGGGTTATGANCAGGTAGCCTCGCACAACCAGTAAATTATTGAGTACGGCCACATCAACGTCACCGTCACGCCGGCCGTTTAGTTTGTGTATTTATTTACACTCTGCCAATATCATTGAGCACGGAGCATGTTATTATTTGATTGCAAGAAACTATTCTGAACACAAGGACAGTGCAGACTAAAAAATTAAGTGGTTGCAACTAATGAACTCCGAAATTAGTGTGTAACCAAACGGGTTATGATGGACGTTTGTTTATTTTAAGTTGCTTCTTNTTAGTGTGTAACCAAACGGGTTATGATGGACGTTTGTTTATTTTAAGCTGCTTCTTGGCTTTGTGATACTGGAATTATTGTATTTGAGTGTATCCAAAAATGAACTCGTTATATAAAAATAAGTATATTTTCGTTCGCGGCTTCGTCCATGTGAACTACACCAAGTAGATTACTATACGCTTTTCAAGGTAAAGTCAGCACTTTTGAAATCCCTCTCATTTTGAATGATAGTCAATAAATATATTTTATTTTGGCCATAGACATTAACTTTGGAGTGAGGTGGAATGAACACTCTCTGTTTATTACTTGCATGGCAGTATTTATTTTAAAAGGTGGTTTAAAGACAAACAATGGCTGAAAGGAAAAGGTAACTAGGGCCTCAAAAGTGCTTATTTTATCGTGAATTGCCTATAGTATCCTTTACCGAAGCAGCCTTTATGATGATTCTGCCCTCAGGTGCTAGTATTACCTGTTGCTAGGAGAGTTTATTCTGGAGCAGGTCACGTAGAGCTGCCCCCATGAGAAGCAGCCAACCATACAATCCCACCCTGCTAAATTTTTTAACTGTCCTTAGCCATGACTTATAATTAGGGGCAGTGATATTTCGCGAAAAGATTTCGGGACCAGATAAAGTTCAAAGAACTGTAGGGTCGTCCAGCTTCTTTGATTGGCTGAAACATGTTCTGGTCCGTGTCAACTGTTTGCACACGAATCACGAACGTACAGTGTTGGAGGTACGGAATCATGAGTGGCTCGGTCAAATTCCGAAACGACACCAGCAGCCAATGGAGGTATGACAACAGCCNCGGAGGTACGGAATCATGAGTGGCTCGGTCAAATTCCGAAACGACACCAGCAGCCAATGGAGGTATGACAACAGCCGAGGTGTATATAATTTTGAAGTCTACTGGGTGCTCCGATTTATTCACGAAAAAAAATCGCTTATAATCTCAGCCGAACAGACCAGAGTTGCAGTTCGTTGAATTCGAAATGGTGCTCAGATGGAATGAGCTATATGCGCGGCATGACAAATGATCTGCCCCGAGCACGTCCAATTGAGACTCTGACATCGATCACAATTGCTTGCAAAGCCTCCACTGTGAGCGTGGTTCTATTACAGCGTTTTGGCAATGCTGAGGTTCCACAGTACCAGTAATGGAGTCCGAACATTGAGGAGTAGTTTGTGAGGTGATAGGCCAGAAGGGTAGATGCTGATGATGAACTTCATTGGGTAATTGACAGCATCATCCATTTTCAAATTCTGTCCACAGATTTNGAAGGGTAGATGCTGATGATGAACTTCATTGGGTAATTGACAGCATCATCCATTTTCAAATTCTGTCCACAGATTTGTACTCTACTTATACCCCATGGAACAACTTAAAAAAAAATTCAATTATGATTTATTTTATTTATAACGTTGCTCAGTCCTTGTAACAACTTCTATGGCAATTAACTATTTGTTGATTAACTTTAAAACTATAGATTAATTATTATTTAAACTGATTTATATAATCTTGGAATTTCTAGTATTAACGTTTCTGGAATGTATTCGCGTAACGTGAACTAAAGTTCTGATATGTTGAAAAACCAACTGCAATCAAACGTCCATGTCGTTGTTATAACACGTGACATTGACAGTTCTCTAGGTGACTCGCGAGTTTTTCTCTCTGACAGTTCTGTTTGCAAGAAACCAGATAAATGCTACAAAATTAAGTTTGGTTACTGCGCAGCTGGCATATATCCCAATTCACTATACATTCAAAATGATATACGATATTATTAGTCATAGGAATTAAAAACCAAAATAGTACGATGTATTTCTCTGACCATGCAAATTGGTGAAAATGCTGTGTTTAATTGTTTATCCTTCTCAGTTATGGCCAGAGACCCGGACATTTCGGGAGTTCATTTAAGGAAAAGTTAAACTTTATCGGAATGTACCATGAAATTCCGCTTCTATTGGACCACAGTTTGTGAGACACGCCCCGGACCACTTTTGACCAATAACGAGCCTGTGGGGAAATCAAGGACCGAATGCCGTGCTACCCGGTCAGTGGTAAACTGAAGCCACAGCCAATGAACAACTAACTGAGTCTCGAGTACACATAGCTCTGTGGAGTCTAGCTTGTTGCCGAATGAATCCGCGAAATTTCCGGCTCTCTGGTTATGACGACCATGTTTGCAATTGTAAGAGAAAATGAATTCTGGTTTCACAGTAGGAGACGGTTTCCTTTGTGTTCGTAATGTAATCGTCTGATAAGTTTTTGTAAAATATGCTCGTTTCAAAGTTACATGCAAGGAAACGACGTAATGCAGGTAACATATAAAAGAAAATACATTTTAACCTCTTTCACCTACTCAGGGGCTTCGACGCCTAAAAATCAGGAAATTCGCTTTAAAGTATTTATGTAGCCAACCGTTGCAAACAAAGAGCAGAACGATATTCTATCGGATTAAAGAGCTATTGAAGAATTCCTCGAAAACACTTCTTAATCCTNAGAACGATATTCTATCGGATTAACGAGCTATTGAAGAATTCCGCGTAAACTCTTCTTAATCCTTTTCACCTTATTTGTGGTGGAATTACGAAAGTCATAAAATTATGAATTAGGTTTTCATGTGGCCAACATTTCTAAGTAAAGCCCATAACGATAAATTAATGGGTTAGTAAGCCATTTAGGAATGCTCTAAAATACATTTTACACCTTTTCTCCTTTTTGCGGGTTGAATGAAAAAAATAATGAAATTAATTTATAGGCATTTATGTGGCCAACGTTTAGGAGCAAAGAGCATGCCGGGTTAATTAATCGTTGAGCAGTCCTCGAAAATATATTTTACACCTTTCAGCCTCGTAGGGGTTGAATTAATAAGAAATCCTTAAATTAGTTTTTAAGCATTTGAACAAGTAGCATTTTANTTAGTTTTTAAGCATTTGAACAAGTAGCATTTTAAAGCAAAAAATGTAACGATATCTTAACCTGTTAGTGAGCAATTAAAGAATTTTTGAAAACACATCTTAGAGTTTTCCACCCTCTTAGAATCAAAATTCCCAAAATTTTTTTGGGCAACATTATAAAACAAAGTTCATAAGCCTATCTTATGGTGTTAATGAGCTATTGAGGACTTATTGAAAACAAATATTTTACTAATTTCCACCCTCTTAATTGAATTTAAAAAAAAAAACCTCAAATTTATTTTTAGGCATTTATTTAATTAGCCACTTAAAGCAAAGAAAAAACTATATCTTANAAAAAAAAAAACCTCAAATTTATTTTTAGGCATTTATTTAATTAGCCACTTAAAGCAAAGAAAAAACTATATCTTATCGAGTTAATCAGCAATTGATGACTCCTCGAAAACATTATTTCAACTCTTTTCACCCCCTTAGAGGTTGAATTTCAAAAATCCTAAAAGAAATGTCTAGGTAATTCTATAGGCAACCTTCCGAAGCTAAGAGTATAAAGGTAGCTAATCGGGGCTATTGAACTATTGAGGAATCCTCGAAAGCACATTTGACACCTTTTCACCCTCTTAAGGGTCGAATTTCGGAAATTGCTTCCTTAGTGGGCATTATATTTTAACGGCCGTTACGTGGTGCAAAACATTCCGTATTGATAAGACTGTCTCCTGATAAGCAAGGTATGATGCGTTGATTGGCGAATGGCGTTGCATCATATTGCTAGCTAGTTACGTCATTTTGCTGGCGTGCGCTGCTGGAGCTCGCGGTATAAGCAACTGTTTGGTCTCTGTGATCTCAGGTTTGCTGTAGTTATCCTGTCGATGTTNGCTGCTGGAGCTCGCGGTATAAGCAACTGTTTGGTCTCTGTGATCTCAGGTTTGCTGTAGTTATCCTGTCGATGTTGGCAGAACTGCATTTTACGAATGTGCGTGCGAGATGGTAAATGGCGTCTACTGTCCGGTCTTGGAAAATCTCTCTCTTCGCGCAGTATTGACGTCCTAAGAACTTACAANGTAAATGGCGTCTACTGTCCGGTCTTGGAAAATCTCTCTCTTCGCGCAGTATTGACGTCCTAAGAACTTACAAGACATACTAACACATTGCCCCACTTTTCAAGCTGATTCATTTGCCTTGTCCTTGTTTAAGCAGGGAAATGAAATTGTCTTCGCCAAGTTAACTGTACGCCGGTCTTTGAGACCGGTCTCGTAGCGTCATAAAATGGTGGATACGACTGCGAGCAGCGATAACCTCGTAAACCTGAACTTTGAAAAGCAGTTCAAGTGTGCAGAATACGCATTTATCTCCAGAGCACGACAGGTTTTAATGTATATAATTACTTGCTACGCATTCGCCGTTTTATGTACGAGCAGGAACACGCAACAATAGGAAAAATATGCTGTCTGTTGAAGTAAGAAAGTTGCCAGAACGGCAGACTGCAAAGTTACAGAATCTTAGGCGTTAGGGGCTGATGTTCGATGCTAACCACACGCACAATATTTAGGGGTCTATTTTTTTGCAACAACACTTACTATGCTGAAGTTACTTCTCATCATAATGCACTTTTTTCCTAACCACGGTGTTCATTTATCTAGTACACATTTGGGTGGATTTTCTGTCTCAAACGGCTTAAGAGCCCACATTTTCTAAGTATTTTTTTTCAGTGTCTAAGGAATAATCCACAGAACAAAGTTGTATTCAATGTGAGACATGTCTACAAAATGAAACCCGTATGTTATGAACCCATCGTGAAGAGCGCCATAAGTTATGAGAACATGTGATTTACTACTGCAAATTATGTGCCTTAAATAAAGGTTTCAAGTCAAACAACTTATTGCCACCTCAAACAACAATCTCATCAAATTCACAAACGGAGGGACTAGAGTTACTTGGGTGCCTTGCACGTAACAACTTTTTTTTAAATGTCTCTGAGTATTAACTCCTCACAATTGCGAAATTTCAGTATTAGTAGCATGCTTCGATTAACGATTAAATATAATAATTTTTATAGTTCTGAACTCTGGGTGCTAAAGAGTTATATATGAATAACGAATAAAAAATATATTTGGTTCATATTGATTAAACTTTATTGTAATGTTTAGTCTGTTCGCAGTATCTTCGTACTTTTTGAATCAGACCTTTGAAAAATCACCCTATTTTGGAAGCGCTTGGTTGCTTCCCAACAATGCCACTGCCACAAGTGTTACATGCTTATGTTATCGTATAAGNCCAACCATACAATCCCACCCTGCTAAATTTGTTAACTGTCCTTAGCCATGACTTATAATTAGGGGCAGTGATATTTTGCGAAAAGATTTCGGGACCAGATAAAGTTCAAAGAACTGTAGAATTGTCTAGGTTTTTTGATTGGCTGAAGCATGTTCTGGTCCGTGTCAACTGTTTGCACACGAATCACGAACGTACAGTGTCGGAGGTACGGAATCATGAGTGGCTCGGTCAAATTCCGAAACGACACCAGCAGCCAATGGAGGTATGACAACAGCCGAGGTGTATATAATTTTGAAGTCTACTGGGTGCTCCGATTTATTCACGAAAAAAAATCGCTTATAATCTCAGCCGAACAGACCAGAGTTGCAGTTCGTTGAATTAGAAATGGTGCTCAGATGGAATGAGCTATATGCGCGGCATGACAAATGATCTGCCCCGAGCACGTCCAATTGAGACTCTGACATCGATCACAATTGCTTGCAAAGCCTCCACTGTGAGCGTGGTTCTATTACAGCGTTTTGGCAATGCTGAGGTTCCACAGTACCAGTAATGGAGTCCGAACATTGAGGAGTAGTTTGTGAGGTGATAGGCCAGAAGGGTAGATGCTGATGATGAACTTCATTGGGTAATTGACAGCATCATCCATTTTCAAATTCTGTCCACAGATTTCTACTCTACTTATACCCCATGGAACAACTAAAAAAAAAATTCAATTATGATTTATCCCATTTATAACGTTGCTCAGTCCTTGTAACAACTTCTATGGCAATTAACTATTTGTTGATTAACTTTAAAACTATAGATTAATTATTATTTAAACTGATTTATATAATCTTGGAATTTCTAGTATTAACGGTTCTGGAATGAATCCGCGAGATTTCCGGCTCTCTGGTTATGACGACCATGTTTGCAATTGTAAGGGAAAATGAATTCTGGTTTCACAGTAAGAGACGGTTTCCTTTGTGTTCGTAATGTAATCGTCTGATAAGTTTTTGTAAAATATGCTCGTTTCAAAGTTACATGCAAGGAAACGACGTAATGCAGGTAACATATAAGAGAAAACACATTTTACCCTTTTTCACCTACTCAGGGGCTTCGACGCCTAAAAATCAGGAAATTCGCTTTAAAGTATTTATGTAGCCAACCGTTGCAAACAAAGAGCAAAACGATATTCTATCGGATTAAAGAGCTATTGAAGAATTCCTCGAAAACACTTCTTAATCCTTTTCACCTTATTTGTGGTGGAATTACGAAAAGTCATAAAATTATGAATTAGGTTTTCATGTGGCCAACATTTCTAAGTAAAGCCCATAACGATAAATTAATGGGTTAGTAAGCTATTTAGGAATGCTCTAAAAAACATTTTAACACCTTTTCTCCTTTTTGCGGGTTGAATGAAAAAAATAATGAAATTAATTTATAGGCATTTATGTGGCCAACGTTTAGGAGCAAAGAGCATGCCGGGTTAATTAATCGTTGAGCAGTCCTCGAAAATATATTTTACACCTTTCAGCCTCGTAGGGGTTGAATTAATAAGAAATCCTTAAATTAGTTTTTAAGCATTTGAACAAGTAGCATTTTAAAGCAAAAAATGTAACGATATCTTAACCGGTTAGTGAGCAATTAAAGAATTTTTGAAAACACATCTTAGAGTTTTCCACCCTCTTAGAATCAAAATTCCCAAAATTTTTTTGGGCAACATTATAAAACAAAGTTCATAAGCCTATCTTATGGTGTTAATGAGCTATTGAGGACTTATCGAAAACAAATATTTTACTAATTTCCACCCTCTTAATTGAATTTAAAAAAAAAACCTCAAATTTATTTTTAGGCATTTATTTAATTAGCCACTTAAAGCAAAGAAAAAACTATATCTTATCGAGTTAATGAGCAATTGATGACTCCTCGAAAACATTATTTCAACTCTTTTCACCCCCTTAGAGGTTGAATTTCAAAAATCCTAAAAGAAATGTCTAGGTAATTCTATAGGCAACCTTCCGAAGCTAAGAGTATAAAGGTAGCTAATCGGGGCTATTGAACTATTGAGGAATCCTCGAAAGCACATTTGACACCTTTTCACCCTCTTAAGGGTCGAATTTCGGAAATTGCTTCCTTAGTGGGCATTATATTTTAACGGCCGTTACGTGGTGCAAAACATTCCGTATTGATAAGACTGTCTCCTGATAAGCAAGGTATGATGCGTTGATTGGCGAATGGCGTTGCATCATATTGCTAGCTAGTTACGTCATTTTGCTGGCGTGCGCTGCTGGAGCTCGCGGTATAAGCAACTGTTTGGTCTCTGTGATCTCAGGTTTGCTGTAGTTATCCTGTCGATGTTCGCAGAACTGCATTTTACGAATGTGTGTGCGAGGTGGTAAATGGCGTCTACTGTCCGGTCTTGGAAAATCTCTCTCTTCGCGCAGTATTGACGTCCTAAGAACTTACAAGACTTACTAACACATTGCCCCACTGTTCAAGCTGATTCATTTGCCTTGAGACTGTGATTTTACGTAATGTAGTCACTAACTGAGAACGTTTCATAGTCGCTGAATCCTTGTTTAAGCAGGGAAATGAAATTGTCTTCGCCAAGTTAACTGTACGCCGGTCTTTGAGACCTGTCTCGTAGCGTCATAAAATGGTGGATACGACTGCGAGCAGCGATAACCTCGTAAACCTGAACTTTGAAAAGCAGTTCAAGTGTGCAGAATACGCATTTATCTCCAGAGCACGACAGGTTTTAATGTATATAATTACTTGCTACGCATTCGCCGTTTTATGTACGAGCAGGAACACGCAACAATAGGAAAAATATGCTGTCTGTTGAAGTAAGAAAGTTGCCAGAACGGCAGACTGCAAAGTTACAGAATCTTAGGCGTTAGGGGCTGATGTTCGATGCTAACCACACGCACAATTTTTAGGGGTCTATTTTTTTGCAACAACACTTACTATCCTGAAGTTACTTCTCATCATAATGCACTTTTTTCCTAACCACGGTGTTAATTTATCTAGTACACATTTGGGCGGATTTTCTGTCTCAAACGGCTTAAGAGCCCACATTTTCTAAGTATTTTTTTTCAGTAGTCTAAGGAATAATCCACAGAACAAAGTTGTATTCAATGTGAGACATGTCTACAAAATGAAACCCGTATGTTATGAACCCATCGTGAAGAGCGCCATAAGTTATGAGAACATGTGATTTACTACTGCAAATTATGTGCCTTAAATAAAGGTTTCAAGTCAAACAACTTATTGCCACCTCAAACAACAATCTCATCGAATTCACAAACGGAGGGACTAGAGTTACTTGGGTGCCTTGCACGTAACAACTTTTTTTTAAATGTCTCTGAGTGTTAACTCCTCACAATTGCGAAATTTCAGTATTAGAAGCATGCTTCGATTAACGCTTAAATATAATAATTTTTATAGTTCTGAACTGTGGGTGCTAAAGAGTTATATATGAATAACGAATAAAAAATATATTTGGTTCATATTGATTAAACTTTATTGTAATGTTTAGTCTGTTCGCAGTATCTTCGTACTTTTTGAATCAGACCTTTGAAAAATCACGCTATTTTGGAAGCGCTTGGTTGCTTCCCAACAATGCCACTGCCACAAGTGTTACATGCTTATGTTATCGTATAAGNCCTATTTTGGAAGCGCTTGGTTGCTTCCCAACAATGCCACTGCCACAAGTGTTACATGCTTATGTTATCGTATAAGTATTTTATTATTGGTTAAATTGAACTTTTACTTCTGTTTTATGCATGCATTTCAATATTTAATTTATATTTTATATGAATAAAAATGGGTAGAAAATGTGTCTGTTGCTAATGCCTAGTACGAAATAGTTCTCGTGTAAAACGTTATTAAACTGAGTGCGCACAAATGCGGTGAGTTGCCCTTTTGACGTAATTTCCTAGACTTGGTTAAGCTTTATCTGCATGAGGTGGAGGAATAGCCTGAAAATAGAACTTGAGCAAGGCTTTAGAAAAGTTTAAATTAACCATGGGTGGTGTATAAATTATTTTGTAAACCATGAAGCGTGGAGGTTAAAAAAGAATGAACTGCTTGTAGCAGTAATATATGGCAAAAATCAGCATTCAGCAAGAGTAAGCCTATTAAGCAATATATCTCCTTTCCAAATCCTGAGAAATTGCTTCGTCAAGCCGGAAGTAGTAAGAAATGAGCTTATTTTGAAGCATGCCGTTTTCTTTACTATGAAATACCAAATACGGAGCTGAAAACTACTCTTCTGAGAAATGAGGCTTGTCTTGTGACTGCAGAAAAAAATTTCCTAACATTTTGGTGCTGTGACCTAGTNCTACTCTTCTGAGAAATGAGACTTGTCTTGTGACTGCAGAAAAAAATTTCCTAACATTTTGGTGCTGTGACCTAGTTAAAAAATTTTCTTCTTTTTTTTTTTAACCTTCTTACACCATGCGTTGTTACAGCGTATATAAAAAACATCCATTCCACACGTACATCACGACATGCAATTTGTTTTTGTTTTGAGAAAACTGTCTTTAAAATGCATTTTCCCGATTTTTAGGAAACTGTACATCACATGTAAAAATTATAAGGTAATCAATATTTAGAGCTTTTACAGCGGGATTTAATATTTAAATTTATGAATGAAGATATTCTTACTTATATGAGCAATAGCATTAAATACATTTAAAATATAATATCTGTTATTATTTTAAAGATAAAAAGTTTTCAAGGTTAAATAAGAGAGCATAAAAATAAATACATAATAATCTATCTTTGATTTTATATTGATTATTTTTGGTTTAAAGAAAAAAGCAGTTCAAGATGTATGCAATTGATACGGAAAAAAAATCATGAAACGTTTTGGCATTCAAATAAAAAAAGGACAATACAAAATTAATGAGGGGAGGGGGGAATTCAATACAAAATATCAGTGTGTTTGCAGTTGAATTTATGTTTTCGATCATATATGTGGTTACCACTTCGATACTACAAAATATCAAGATAATATACCTAAATAAATTTGTTTGGAAAAATATTGCATTTACTGACGGAAATAATGAAGTAAATGCTGACAAATCGTATACTGGAAAGTGCAGTCTGTCAAGTCTTCAAATAACTTGTAATATCATCTTTCTTCCTTCTTGGTTATTTATGGTCCCATTGTAGTTCCTGAATTGCGATCATATATTTCTGCGCTCTAGAAAGAGGATTAAAGGTTAGCGCAGCGAAAATAGCCGTGTTCTTCTGGGAGTAAGTTTAGCCGGAGAGCGAAAGCTCCTTTTTTTTTTTTTGTTCCATCGAACTGAATAGTAGGGACCGGAAAGACTTTAGAGAGCAGAAATGTTTCCCTGCATGGCTCGGGAGTTGGTGGACCAGAGGGGGCGGGAAGGGCGACCGGAACCTGGAACAAGGGGTGGGTGGGGGCGGGAAAGTCGATGCCCGAGCCCACCCCCCAATTACTACTGAAATAGGGGCTGCGAGATCAGATACCCCGGGACCCATTTGGCGACGACCCACCGACCAGGCGGTCAACAATGTTTGGTGGCGGCGCTGGGGCAAATTCCTCCAAGCCTTAAATTCACCCCCAAGGGCGGCCACAATCTGACCGCTACACCCCCTCTCCCCTCTAGGAAGGAGGGTGGGAAATGAAACATCCCCTCAGGTCTCTTTAAAACTTCCTCCCGGGATAAAGGACCACTGGACGATAAAATACCCCCTCCCCCACCTTCCTTCCTTCCTTCTTGCATTATTCCCACCGCCTTTAACTGCGGTCGATTTTTATCCCTAGGCGTTCGCTTGATCCAGAATCACGCACGCATGGACCTATATAAATTCCATATAAGCCGTGGGAAATTCCCCAACTCTTCTTTTCGAACGTGAAATGTGAGAGTACATGCTCGGCTCTGCGAAATAAATTTCCCATTGAATCTTATGCTGGAACTCACGCGTGTATGCAAAATAAACAATTAAGGAAGCAAGTGCGACCTGAATATATGCGCTCAAGAAGTGATTCATTTCACGAATTACATATTTAATTATTACAGACAAAAAAATACTACAAGATTATCTCTCATTATAAGGTCATTCAGTTTTTTTACCAATATTTAATGTGTTCGGGAATCTTCAAATAGCCTAATATGATTCTTTTGAAGTATACATAATATAATAATAGTCATCTGAGTGGAGGATCACAAGAAAATTGCACCACTCGTTTCAAGTATTCCTATAGTCTATTCGCGATTCCTTCACGTTTTTTGAATCAACATTTGAAAAATCACTCCATGAATGACGTGCTTGATTGTTTCCTAAATATAGCATGCGTTTTATACTTATGTTAACCAAAAAGTATCTTATTTTTGGTGAAATTGATTTTTTACTTATTTTTATCTATAAATTATAATTTTTCATTTATAATTACTATTAATTACAACAGGGAGAAAATAGGTTTGTTGGTAATACCTAGTAAGAAATAGTTATTACTGAAAGTGTTATTACACTGAGTGCGCACGAATGCGGAGTATTGGTCCTTTGATGTAGTTAACTAAGCTTCGTTTGAATGAGGCGGAGCAATATCCTGGAAGTAGATCTATAGCAGGGCTTCAGAAAAGTTGGACGTAACTCCAAATGAGGTGCACTCGGAAAACGCCAAATGATTGTGCAGTTGCGACATGCTTTAGCTAGGCAGAGCCGGCGAGACGTTGGCAGACGACTTGTGACGTACTCATCTCACCTGTAATAAAGGACAGCGAATATACAGCTTTGCATCGCCAGCGCAAAGTTTACAATGAACTAACCTGGCAGAATGTAATCGCGCCATCTGTCTGTAGTACTGGGATGGCTGTCACCGCGCCGCGATGCGAACGCACAACCTGCAAGTTTTGATCATGAATGGACACGATATTCCTGCTGTTGAGTATTGCAAATTAAGCAGATTATATGTTTACAACATGATGACGTTCTTTACAATTGCATGCACTGATTTTGCATAGTTACATAGTGAAGTTGCAGTGTATGGTACAGTGTGTAGGTGTTTCGTCAAGCGAAAGACTTCCATGGTGTTGGTGATTTCTAGAAATATATGCTGTATTATTTTTAAATTCACATTATTTTAGTTGTGATTGGTACCAAGCTGGAAAAACAGGTTTGTGTATTGTGTGATTTTCGAGATGAGTATGTAGGTATAGATTGATGGTGCAATTTTTCTAATGCCATTGTAGTAAGTGAAGTTGTTCATCTGTGTTATTAGTAAACTGATTCGAAATTTGCTGTACTTTCTCTTCAATATCTCATTGTTTTTTTTTCTTAACATTGCTTATTTTAAAATTTTTATTTCCGACTTTGCACTGTTTATGGTATTTCAAGTTGTTATTAAGCGTTTTGGCTTTTAGCACGTTCGGTTACGCATTAGGCTCAAGTGTTTTAATCATGTAATATTTTGGGGTGTATTTTATTTGTGTCGAGCTTGCCTCTTGCAATCAGAGAAAAATGTGCCGCGTGCTCGGTGATAATTACACTCTAAACTTGAATAAGTGAGAATTGAGCCAAATCAGTGAAAACGGTGAGAATTGAGCAACTGATAATAAGTACCAGGTAACTAATTAATATAGTGGTTGAATTTCACTTATTTATTTGTGATTCCCCACTGAATGTCAAGAATGTCGCTGTTATAAATCACTTGTTCACAGTTGTTTGATTCATCTGTCAGCAGTAGCTTATCAACTGACATACAGTGAACGTTATTTAACTGATTGATATCACTGATTCGGATTTAGAGTGTAGCATTTATTACTAAACAAGAGGTGTAAAAATCAAATTTCAGAAATCGTATTATTCACAAGGAGGATTTTCAAGGCACTGGGGCTTCATTCCTTACTGTACACAGTACAGGCCATGAATATCCTGCAATTGCAACATATTAACGATGGTAGACACAGTGAATAAACGTGATGTATTGGCAAAATGAGCGATTTTGCGTATATCCTTGCCACACGGTGTACAATAAAAATTGGTTTGAAATGTGCAAAATTTGTATGATTACAGGTATAGAAGAAACAAATTTTATGAAGAGAAAAATTCACTTGTTTGACAGTTGGCAGTACTGCTTTACATACACCTTTTCTTTCTAAAAAATCTCCTGCTAGATTTTAATAAACGCTGACATGTGACAGTAACCGATAATTAATATACCCGCATTATAATATTTACTAAGCCACATATTTATAAGAAAGATACTCGACACCCACGAACTTCAAAGTATCCACTTACCTATCGCGGGGAAAACGAATTTCCCCCCACTAATAGCAAAGCATAAGCAAAATATGTTTATTTATTTTCTCGAACACTGTAAAGTGAGCCAAAATTTCAAAAAATACGCAATATTTAAACCTCTAACAGCTTACGCCAAAACATTTTAGGAAAACACAAAATACCGACGGATGGGATTTGATTATTTATACTTGTCGGATGCAATTTTTAAACATCAGAGCACGTTTTGCTTGCTAACGAAATAATCAGAGAAATTTACATAATAATATGTGTANATGCAATTTTTAAACATCAGAGCACGTTTTGCTTGCTAACGAAATAATCAGAGAAATTTACATAATAATATGTGTAATGGGTTTAGGAAGAGACTGGAGTACAGTTCATCTTGTTACACGTGGCCATGTGGCCTTCATTCCCTTACCCCCTCTCCATCGGGCATACGTTGATACCACTGTAACTGGTGAGAGGAAGGCAGTTACAAACCGACCGCAGTAACACTAACACGTGCCACGTGCCGCGATAAGGATATAGGGAATAATTCCACTCCCGTCCTTGTACAATTGAATTTTTTGAATTATTTTCGCAGTTTCTGGTAAGACTCCCCCCCCCCATAGTGTAACTTGAAGTGCGAATAACCTTCTGGGTCAGGCCAGCTGAGCTACATAAGCCGTGGTGTGTTTCTGTGTCGAATGTCTCATCGAGCCTTGTACGGCCGTTAGCACAATGTGTATGGAACCATTGGAACGACGAGTGATGACGCAGTGATAATCGAATGTAATCTGCAAACATCGTCACAGTACAGAGAGAGAGAGATAGAGAGAGAGCGCGAGAGAGAGAGTGCGTGTGTGTGACCGGCTGGAGTGGAGCAGAGAGACTTGGCGGCTCTTAACATCGAGGTCTTAAGAGCCTATGAGGGTGAAGCGAGGTGAGTGTGGAGCACCGCCGGAATGCAAAGGCAGGGTAAATGGGAGATCCCCGAGAACATGGCTAAAACGGAAGGTTTGATAATCAGTTTTAGCTGCAAAATTTTCAATACAAAAAGTTAAGAGGTTGTCTTTAGACACGCATTATTTATATTAAGAGTGCAATGAAAATACCGGGTTACCTCTTAAAATCATGTTCAGAAGAGTCACCGACGGAAATACTGCACGCCAGTTGAGCACCTTGCGCGTAGAGGCGACGAGACGAGTGGTTAGTGAGCAAGAGTCACCCTTAGAGCTCACGCGCTTGAAGGCCCCGAGAGCGGAACAGCTGAGTTGAGTGAAGAGATTTGGGCGGGTCATAATAACGACGTCTTGAGAGCCACCGATGAGGGTGAAATGAAGTAAGAATGGANAGTGAAGAGATTTGGGCGGGTCATAATAACGACGTCTTGAGAGCCACCGATGAGGGTGAAATGAAGTAAGAATGGAACAGCGCCGGAATGCAAGGGCGAGGGAAACGGGAGATACCCAACAAAGCCCGCCGACCAGCGGCATTGTCCGGCACGATTCCCACTTGCGAAAATCTGGGAGTGACCCGGCCAGGGATTGAACTTGGTTCGCATTGCTGGGAGGCGAGCAGTCTAACCCCTCAGCCACCACGGCCCCTCGAAGGCGGGAAAGAACGTTTGCCTGGCGCTTGAGCTGTTTCAGAGGGCTTGAAGTCCAGGTTTTTTGAAGAAAGTTTAAAACACGCCTCCAGTGTGTTTACCTACGAAAAGACATACCCCAGACGAGGACGGAATGTTACTTTAAAGTTAGCAGACAAGCTGTACATATTATTTTGGAGCCCTCCAATATAGTTCAGAATGTCTTTTTNGAGCCCTCCAATATAGTTCAGAATGTCTTTTCCAGACTGCCGTATCTTAAAACATACTAGTTAGACATGAGTCAAACTACGATAGGAGCCTGTACTGAACATTGCTACAGACTTTTCATCAATAAAATGATAGGATCACCGCTGATACATGTATACACGCAGCATTACGAGAACACTGCACGCCAGTTGAGAGCCCTGCGCGTAGCGGCGATGGCGCACTTGTGGTGAGTGCCAGTGTAACCCTTATATCTCCCGCGCTTCTCTGCCAAAAAAAAGGAGAAAACGATGCAGGCAGACGGGCGCCTTAAGAACGAACCATCTTTCTCGCCGCTCATCTCACGTAAACGTTCAGGGATGAGAGGCTTGTTGACTTTACAAAGTTTGCCATCCCCCCCTGCCTAAATCCCTCGTGACACATAGCAATCGCGTATTTTGTGAAGGGAATTTCTCCGAAATGCGCCTCAGTGCAAAGTTGAGGGGAAGACGCTTGTGGAGAGCGGATAAAGACGCAGGCCTAGAGTGTGCTGATTGTGACACGCAAACACAAGGCCATTTGTGAGCGGAGGAGCTGCGATGCGTCGAGAACTAAGGGTGGGCGCGGGGGTGAAGACGACGAGATAGCGACTAAAGGATGGCGTCATTTCCCGCCTCAGAACAGAGGCTCAGAAGGCAGTCTTCACGTACGGGCGCTTCCGTAGTTTCTGGGAGATGCCGCTTGGCTCCTCGCGTTTTCTGCCGCCGCTGTCTGCAGATGGGAGTACGAGGCCGCGACGAGAGCAGAACTTCAACTTGCGTGCAGATATTTTGCGCCTTTGAAGCCTCGAAACGCGTTTATAACTCCTGTACAACATGACGCCAACTTACGTTATCCGCAAGCAGACTCAGCAGCGTCTGTATCGCACGTCCCCACAAGATGCACATCTACACAGCGATTCTGTTTCACCTACTGGACATACTCATTTCTGACACAGTAATCGTAACAGTACTATATGTTTGCATGCATATCTAACACTGCTTATGACCAGAGTAACCACAAATATTAATATAAGTAATTTGATATCACAGGTCTTCAAGCTCATTTTACTTGCCTCATACAGTGAATAGCCAAAAAACTGGTACACCTGCCTAATATTGTGTAAACCCCCCCCCCTTCCACCACCCCAAGGACGCAGAAGTGCCGTAAGACGAAGGGGCATGGACTCGACTAATGTCTGAAGGTATGCAGGAGGCAATTCACACCATGAATCCTGCAGGGCAGTCCACAAATCCAATCTCCGCAAATTTGAGAAAGGGTTGCAAGTCTGTCACTTTTAATGATTCTCGTCAGTCGTCGTTTGTCCCGTTATTTCACGATCTTTTTCCAGCCACAGCGATGTCGAAGATGTGATGTTTTACAGGATTCCCAATATTCACGGTACACTCGTGAAATGGTCGTACGCGAACATCCAAACGTTATCGCTACCTCGGAGATGCTATGTCCTATCTCTCGTGCGCCGACTATAACACCACGTTCAAACTCACTTAAATATTGATAACCTGCCATTGTAGCAGCAGTAACTGATCTAGCTGCCGACCGCATCGCGTTACTCTGATTGGTTCCATACCTCTGTTATTTGCATACGCACGCCTATGCCAGGTTTTTTGGCTCTTCAGTGTACTTACAGCAAGTCGCTCTGTAGATAATAATAGGTATCCTGTTTTCATTACACGTTTGTAATCTGGATGCACTTTTACCGATTAGCTCANCGCTCTGTAGATAATAATAGGTATCCTGTTTTCATTACACGTTTGTAATCTGGATGCACTTTTACCGATTAGCTCATCGAAAAACGCAATGGACTTACGTAAATAATTAAAGAATTTGGTTTCGTATTTACGCAAATCCATGCAGAGCGTCATCCTTCAGCACTCTGGTAAGATTTGTAGGATGAATCCAAGAAAATTGTTTCCTTCTTCATTTCCTCTTTTCAGTTAAATAATGNACCCCAAGGACGCAGAAGTGCCGTAAGACGAAGGGGCATGGACTCGACTAATGTCTGAAGGTATGCAGGAGGCAATGCACACCATGAATCCTACAGGGCAGTCCACAAATCCAATCTCCGCCAATTTGAGAAAGGGTTGCAAGTCTGTCACTTTTAATGATTCTCGTCAGTCGTCGTTTGTCCCGTTATTTCACGATATTTTTCCAGCCACAGCGATGTCGAAGATGTGATGTTTTACAGGATTCCCAATATTCACGGTACACTCGTGAAATTGTCGTACGCGAACATCCAAACGTTATCGCTACCTCGGAGATGCTATGTCCTATCTCTCGTGCGCCGACTATAACACCACGTTCAAACTCACTTAAATATTGATAACCTGCCATTGTAGCAGCAGTAAATGATCTAGCTGCCGACCGCATCGCGTTACTCTGATTGGTTCCATGCCTCTGTTATTTGCATACGCACGCCTATGCCAGTTTTTTTGGCTCTTCAGTGTACTTACAGCAAGTAGCTCTGTAGATAATAATAGGTATCCTGTTTTCATTACACGTTTGTAATCTGGATGCACTTTTACCGATTAGCTCATCGAAAAACGCAATGGACTTACGTAAATAATTAAAGAATTTGGTTTCGTCTTTACGCAAATCCATGCAGAGCGTCATCCTTCAGCACTCTGGTAAGATTTGTAGGATGAATCCAAGAAAATTGTTTCCTTCTTCATTTCCTCTTTTCAGTTAAATAATGCGCAACGACAAATTTCGCTTTTATTGCGTNTCATCCTTCAGCACTCTGGTAAGATTTGTAGGATGAATCCAAGAAAATTGTTTCCTTCTTCATTTCCTCTTTTCAGTTAAATAATGCGCAACGACAAATTTCGCTTTTATTGCGTAAATCCTATTCTGAAAACTGCGTGCAACTGGGCTTTGTGCGTAGCATAGACCTAACCAAAGACCAAATAGGAATTANAAATCCTATTCTGAAAACTGCGTGCAACTGGGCTTTGTGCGTAGCATAGACCTAACCAAAGACCAAATAGGAATTAGACAGCTTATTCGTCTTCTGCGCCTGTACCCAACATTTACCTACCCCAAACGAACCCAACTGTCAAACTCTCATGGTCAACAGTGACGAACGGGTTTGTTTATATCTTAATTTTAAATGACAAGCAATATTATATTAATAAAATACTTTCACCAATTTGAATTTAATCAAAATGGATTATAAATTAGCTAGAGGAAGTATACATAGATCTTAAAGCACTTTTTTTTACTGATTAGTGTTATAACCTTAATTACATTCCACGCCATTTTTGCTAGCCATATTGGCAGAAAAGCAGTTTAATGCCGGGACACGGAGATTGGTTGTGCGCAGCCAGCGAGATCGGCCTACCTCGTCTGTAGTCTGTGGGTCCAGCTGTGTAAACACTTCCTTATCCGCCCTCCCTACGCTGGCATAGCACGTATCACGTAGCGTACGCGCGGCTGTGTAACCGGCCTAAGGTCCCTGCCACACTGTCCATTTTTTTTACTAGGTGAATCTAGTTTTGATCATTTTTTAAAAATAATTTTTATAGTGTGATATTACTTTTGTTTTTCCACGCAGTCCATTGCGGGAACAAATGTAACGAATGTTGTAATTTATTTTCGCTTCTTTAATAAAATAAATTTTTTTTATCAGAGAAGTTTCTTGCACAATTAAATTTAATGCCTCTGAGTTTGTAATATTATGTGCAATCTTCACTTAAAATAGTATTCATGCTCACACAGCTTCTACACAAATGAACTATCTTCACAACCTACTTTTCCAGCAATTGTTAGTCATCTTCAAGTTTCTTGACGTCCATTTTCGTCGTGCACGATTCTGATTGGCTGAGACAGTCAAACATCAAATAAATTTTAGGACCGGTCCATCCTTCAAATGTTTGACGGAGACTGAAGCCAACCAAATTCCTCGGATAAATATGGCGGCGTTTATGACGTTCCGACGACGTCGTAACTGTGCAACTTTATTCGACCAAACTTATTGGAAGCAGTTCGATGAGAAAAGTTTGACCTGTGACATGGGCTTAAGGGCGACTCTTGCTCGTATACCACTTGCTTCACCGCCTCTACGCGCAAGATTCTGAACAAGCGTCTAGCGTGCAGTCTTTCTGTCAGCTACTCGCCTAGTTGTCACGTGGGTCTCATTGTAAGCAGTCGTGTATATTTTAATTGAAAAAATAAACAATCGGGTTTTTAAATGTAAATACCATTTTTTTTTCGAGACAGACATAAAATTCAATGTTTTGTTGACCATTCACAAATCTGGTAATTGAAAAACAGTGCAAAGTGTTGAAGCCAGTAAAAATCGTTGCAAGCGGCCCTCTGTTCACGATATTTATTCTTCTGTAGATTAGTTTTTAAGCCATACTGAAAATGCTGTCCACTTAAAATTCTGAGGAGAAAACACGCGCGAAGCTCGTTTACGCTGTTTTCGCTCGCCGTTGTGATACTTCCTCGCAGTCGGACGTGACCTTGAGGCATTTCAATTTTTCACTACGGTGTTTCCTCGAAGAAATAATACGCCAGCAATTTTCCCTTAAACATGTCACGTATCGCATTGGGACATCTCTACACTGCGTGCCATATATCTGCGAGCCTGAACGACGTCCTGCTATTGGCCACCATCTCTATAGTCTATCCGAGGTATCTTCGCACTTTTATTTTATTTTTTTAAAACAAACCTTTGAAAAATCTCCCCATGTATCACGTGTTTTATTGTTTCTTAAATATGCCATGTATCACAGGCGTATTATACTTCTGTTAACATAAATGCATCCAGTTTTATGGTTAATTTAACTTTCGATAATATCTTGTCTATAAATTATAATATTTAATTTATAATTAATTTGATTGGTAAAATAATTGATTATTTTGGGGGAGCGGCTACAGAGGTCATATAATAGCTACGGCAGTCGAACAGAACAGATTTCGGAAAACACATTAAGTTATACGCTTATACCCTGTGTCATGATGTCCGAAAAAATCCGTCCAAATATTCACGTTTGCTGGTAGTAGCGGAAAATAAAACAATCCAAGATGCCTGAAAGCGATTGTCACTGCAATGTGCGCAAAGCATGCTGGGAGACTGCCCACACACGCTTTCTCACGCATGCGCCACATTCCAAACAGAATTCACAAACGGACCTTACTTAAAAACTAACCCTTGCAGTAGAAACAGATAATATGAATTTAGAGCAGTGAACAGTATGTACAGCAGTGAACTGGTGTTCTGGTAATGCCCAGTAAGAAATAGTTCTCATGCAACGTATTACGTAGTTGAGTGCGCAAAGAATCGGCGCGCTCTCCCATTGGTGTGGTTTTCTATACTCGGTTAAGCTTTGTTTGCACGAAGCGGAGTAATGGCGTGAAACGTGAAAGTGGAACTTCAGCAGGGCTTCAGAAACGTTGGAACTAACTGCGAATGGACTATAGGAGGGTGTGTGGAGGAGGATCACGTAATGTAAGAACACAGCGCGGAACTCTTCCCAATAACTAATCGGAAAATGTCACCACTGCAAAGGTAAATTAGTTTTCAAAGTTAGATATGCCTGTGTAATAATAGGACATGTATTAAAAGAGTCAAAGCAGAAACGATAATGGCGTACTCTCGTCGACATACAGTAAGAGGTATAAGCAAAAAGTTGTCACCACGGAAAAATTTTTCTGTCATTTTTAACGTAACGTGGCACGCATACATCATTCAGCACCTTGCGTAGCGGATTCCAGAAATAGTTCACTGTTTGTGACGTTGATCAACATCGCAGATATCTGGCGCTCGGTATACAACTCGAAGATGCTAGCTAGAGTTTATAACGCCTAGAAGTCTGTTGCTCTCAAGACAACCCGACCAATAGTTTCGACAGCTCGGCATGCCGACCGCAGCATGTGAGAAATATATCAACTTTCGGCATCGAAATTTAACACTGCACTCATATTTTAATATTATCATCTTTAGTTATAGCAGCCTCTAAAAATTATATATGGTACTCTAATTTACTACCTTTTACTCTCCTACCTGTTTATTATATTCGACAAAATTTTCTTATCAAGCGATTTTTATTTGATGTAAATCTCTTTTCGTCATTTAATTTATGGAAATAGTAATATAATTTTGAATATACAATATTATAAATAGTAAATATTACTATAAATAAAATTTTTTAATTAAATAAATGGAATATTCTTAAAATACAACCGTACACGTTATTGGTACTCCCGCTTGCAAGCGCTATGCTGCTGGGAATGTGGCTAGCGCTTGTGAGGTAGGTTTGAAAAGCTCCCTAGTGCTATGGGAAGTTAAAACAAGTGAAAGCTATAGTAAGAGAGCATTTATCTGGCTCGAGAAACGATACAAACCCTCTTCCGAAGAACTCGAACTAGTTTCTTCTCGTCTCTTTCCCTCTGCAGATGTGAGCGCAGGACGGAGCAGAAGCGCGAAACAAAAGAGGAGCAATCGAAACTTAAGGGAGTAGCTAAAGTATGTTCACGACAAACATACCACACTCTAAAACCCGGCTTAACATCTACTTGTATGCACATTTTGTGTTCTTCCGCCATGTGCAAAATTAACATTGTGATGAGCTTGAAAACTTTATTCATGCGCCAGTCACGCAAAACTCTGACACAGTTAGTAAAGTAAATACTTCACAGATTTTTTATTTTTATACTTATATCCATTAAGAAAACAGAAAACAAAATAAATCATTTCAGTATACACAGCTGTTTACACAACAATTTTAATTCAACGTTAAGATATGGAACTACTTTCCCTCTGTCGTTACCAACTGTATTAATGGCTTGCCAGTTAGCGTGCCCGTTAAAATACCTGTGTGCAGGCAGAGTGACATTTGTCAAAGGTTGATTTTGAAAGTGCTCACATTACCGTGAACAGCCCTGAACTAGTTCGCAGACTGTTCTGTTTGCTTGAAGATGCTCATCTTCATGAACGACGTGCAAGTAGCGGCGGTCGTTTAAATATTCGTTCTCGTGGTCACGACGAAGATAAAGAGCAGCAGGCGAGGATGGTGATAGAGACTTAAAAACCTCGCCGTACGCAGTTTGCTGCCATAGAGGAAGGCTATTATTGAGTCTGCGCCTTATTTTATATTTGTCAATGGCTCTAGGTGGTTTCATAACACGTATGTCAATCGCATAAGTAACACAATCATACCAGGTTTTAAATTCCAGCTTATCTTGATATGAATTCACAAATTCTTTATGTCTTCATCTCCGAAGAGTAGGGAGGAAGATAGATCGGCCCTACTGGAAAAATGTAATATTTCAGCATGTAGGTGGACAATAGAAAAATTTGTTTTTGAATATACTTTTAATCTAACGAGTCTCTAAATATCGAGAACTAATACTGTCATCAGATAAGCCACGACATGTCAAGGCTGATGGCCACTATGCGATTGCGTGGACCAATCCTTACACACCCTCAAGTGGAGTAGAAAATTAGTAGTAACACGGGACATAGGCTTGACCGCACCGGAAGTCCTCTCCGGTGAGCTATCAATGTAGGTTGGACTCGTGGTGGTGCACTCTAAAGCTCGTATCACACGATACAGTTTTCCGCACAAGTTCGTGCGGAAAGATTCACGAGACTTACTGCCCGAGTCTGCATGCAAGAAGTTATGGAGGGTTGTTTGGAATAACCTATCCAACGATACTTGTAGCCACACAAGTAAAGACGAGAGCATTTTTAATTATTTCACTTCTGCAACTGTGGTTAATGAACAATCTTCACTCACGACTTCAGCATTATGCATTAATGCACAGAGCCTAATAGTTTTGTTGTTATTTCTGGAACTTTTGTGTTAAATAAACACAAACGATTACCACAATTTTCACACACTGCTGTTTTAGAAACAATAAACATTTTTGTTTTTTTTATTTACTATTTATTTGTGATTAATAGTCATAACGCTCTTTCTCAAAATAAAATAAATAAAAGGACCCTACCACTCTCTTCCTGAATGATTAAAATTTCAACCTTGCTGGAAAACTTTCGTCAAAAATTGCACACAACCAGTTACGAAAACGTCCATGAAAACGGCCAAACCTTCCATAGAACCATCCATACAAACGGCCAGCAAGCTTGCATCGAATCATACAAGGAATCGTCCATTGTAGCATACAGGTTAGGGAAATGTTTCGCAAATTTACCATATTAGTGTATACGTATGGCAATAAAGCGCGAATGGCAAAGTTTTCCCCCATACACAATGGCTGCGATCCTACGTTCTGTCGGGAAAGAATCAAATTCATAGGCAAGTTCCCAACCTTCTATCACAGCGACGCTAAACATTCATATACAGGACTATTCAGCTAAAATTTTCACATCAAATATCTTACAAACTGCTGAAGGCATGTACATTTTTATTTAAAATTCGTAAATGTCACTACGGGGCTCATAAGACACCGTCNAAAATTCGTAAATGTCACTACGGGGCTCATAAGACACCGTCTAAGTCTGTCCCGATATGTAGTTAATTACTAAGAAACGATGCCAAGTTTGCTTTTTTAATTATAAATACAGTTTTAATTTCTCCCAACAGCATAACATGTTATTAAGCAGTGAGTTCAGTGACTGATTATTTTGAAACCCGAGCATTTTTTGAGATATGAGGGGGGTGGGAGGGGTTCATAGGTTTATACATTTGCATGTAGCTGTGGCAATAGGTTGAGCCAACCGCCGTGAGATGTTGCATTAGCGTCGAATGTGAAACAAACACGCTGGATCGGTGAATTAGTTGTAATAAAGCTATCAATATCACTAGAGCATGCATTCGATACCTGTGTTACTGTGTCACTAGCGCGTGCGTTCTATACTTGTGTTACTGTGTTACTAGCGCGTGCGTTCGATACCTGTTACTGTTTCACTAGAGCATGCGTTCGATACCTGTGTTACTGTGCCACTAGCGCGTGCGTTCGATACTTGTGTTACTGTGTAACTAGCGCGTGCGTTCGATACCTGTGTTACTGTTTCACTAGAGCATGCGTTCGATACCTGTGTTACTGTGTCACTAGCGCGTGCGTTGGATACCTGTGTAAGTGTGTCACTAGCGCGTGCGTTCGATACCTTTGTTACTGTGTCACTAGCGCGTTGTTACGAGTTATTGTCAGGCCCTTAGCTGAGCGGCCTGCCTGATCACACCTTCACTTATTTATCCAGGACACGGGCCGTGATCGCTGAAATTAGTTATGTAATCGCAAACCACAGAAACCCCCTCCACCGGTCAGTAAACGGGGACATCGCAGCCGATATAGGTTAGCGTAATTCGTGGGCGGTGTCTTTTGTCGTCGGAACATTGGAACGAGAAGACCACTGAATATGGGTGTGTCAGGCCGTCAACATGTGCCATCTTAATCAGCCTCCGGAATCATGAACAAGGTGGGGACTCTCCAATGAGGCTTTAATCAGAATTGGGTGCTTAAATTTTTATAAAAAGATATGTCACTTAATATTTCAGTATATTTGTATAGCTCCCCCGTTCATATTCAATCATATTTAAATGGAAATATTATTGTACAACCTTAATGTTAAATAAACCTCTTCTATATAGTGTTCATAACATAACTCTTATCAATAACTTGTTACGCTCCTATATCCCTGTTAAGGATAAATATCAACAAAATATCAAAATCATAACAATGGTGGAGGCTTGGTTCCTCCCTACCCTCTCGCTACCATGCATCAGCTTCTCTACCATCCACCACCATTTCAATAAATTCCCCATTCACCCACGCTAATTTCCGTATTAATAATAACACAATTTCCGCCACGACCACTTTTAACATTAAAACTTTTAGCTTTTAAATTTATGATGTTTAAATAATAAATTACTTTTTACAACCCAATATCTAAACTTACAAAGTAATTATTTAAAACCTAAATAACAAACATTATTAAAACTTAAAGAATTTCCGTATGAACCGCATGTTCCTAGTTCGGTATATTTACCTCAGCAATATCATTCTAGTAATTCTAATTAAGATGTAGATCACCTGTGTGCGCTGGATGTAGTTATGCTGTGATAGTAATTCATAATCACGTGACAATTACAATTAAATTAACTTTCAACTCATGCTAATTTAATTAATTCCATACAAGAAATAATAATGCTTGGATAAAGGTACAGAATTTTATTAAGCTCTCCCATCAGTCAACATATCCTTAAAAAAAAAAATGCATAGAAATAAGATACGCAAGTTAACTATGAGATTTTTGTATGCTGATAGAAAGTCCGTACTACGTTATAAGTTGCCATATTGAAGGAAGAGTAGTCGCAGCTACATGCAAGGCGACGCGACCCAGTTGCAATGTGTCGAGACGACACATACCCGCTTCAGCACTTCCCCACGTCTCAAGCACCACTGTGTTGCCAAAACGCGTGCCAGCGCGCGCCATGCAAATGTTTCCCCTTGCCCACTTTACACTTTACTTGTATTGTTCTAGTTTTAAGTTCCTCTTACTCCAAATATTCTCATACACTTCCCACAATCCATTGCCATACGGACACGGGGCAGAATGATGAATTCCGTTTGGTACACGCATTATTGTGACTCGCGGACTTAGCCCTTTACCCAGTGCTTTAGGATGTGCTGAATTGCACACCAGCCCTGAAGTGGATGCGCAGACTGCTAAACCTGACCCGAGAAATTATAATTGTGTGCAATTTAAAGGGTATTTAACGAAATGGGAATAGTGCCCGAGACACACCCACTTCGACTGTGACTGGCCGCTCACGGTTTATCCACACCCACCAAATTGTCAGGAGTACTTACTCAGGATCTCAAACATTTCGTTTCGCGTGAGACGCGGAGCAATCTTTGGGCCTTTGGCCAAGTGGTTACCCGACTAGAGAGGCATTTCTTCTGTGCTATACTGGCCTTGAAAGAGTTCAGGCAGTAGGGGCACAATCTGGATGCATTGGAATTTTGCTGTGGGTCCTTTATATACTACACAGTACCTTGAAAATATACCATGATGGTAATGTCGCTTTTGACCGCCCTATCGTAAGTCATTGTGTAGAAATTTCCCCAATCCCCGTATGCTACCCTTTTGTGTGGAAGTAGAATTGCAATTAGTACCTACTTAATTATTTATTGGTTCATTTCATCTCTACTATCTTCTATTTGAATAATCAGTGTCATAATGTATTACTTATACTATGTGTGGTCCCTCGGCCTTGATAACCTTTTATTTGTTTGTGGAAGTACTTTTTTAGTTACTCTTTATTTGTACATTCTTCTCCTCTGAATTAATATCTTAACATTCTCAATCAATGTCTTTATGTTCTACTTATAATGTGTTGGTGTCCAGTGTATTTATTAACATTTTAATAATTAAGAGTTTTATACGCGCACACAGCTAACTGCAATAAATAATGCTCAGAAAAAATAATTGAATGGAAATAGGTATTTGTATAACCGTCCCCATTTGTAGACATTGCCTAAGAAATGGATTTTAAACAGAAATATAAGTTAGCATAAATATTTTATTGCCTGAGAGGATAATTGACGAAGACTATTCAGAAATAAATGATTTTTAACGCACATCTCAACATGCAAGCTTCCAAGGTCGGACACACCCAGAAATATAATAAACCCATATATACATATAATAAGAACATAATAAAATTAACAAGTAAATTTTAAATAACCCTACTCCTCATAAACTATTCGGGATATATTATTTCTTTAAAGTACAATTTTACTGCAAATAGGTGTTTAGATAGGCTGTGAAAGCATTTTGTTAATTAATTCCCTTGTAAGTTTCAGAACAACGGTACCACACGCTCATGAACAGCAGCAGCCAGCAGTGACGTCGCATCTTATCATCCAAAGTCCCTCCGGAGGGCGGCGCAAGCAATTTCCGCGATAGCAGATGCAGGACGACACCTGTTCTGACGTTACACACAGCAATGCCGGTTTCCATACGTTGCATACACCACTTACACTGCACCCTGCAGGTAACAGTAAAACTTACATAACAACTTTACTCTACCAATTTATTATTGCTTAACAAAAAAAAAATCTACTTAAACATATTAAGATTACCAATAAGAGGCCTCGAAAATGAAAGGTTTTTAAAATTATAATGTATAATGAAAGAAAAAAAAATATTTTAAATTAATTTAAAGATATAAAACAATTTAAAATAAAAAAAGTTATATTTCCATGCTAGCAACAATATAAGTAAGAAGAAGAAAAATAAATTATTACATTAAAACAGTCCACGAATGAAACAACGAATTGTTTACGTCAATTTTATGACAAAGTGACGTCTCATTTATACTAATTTATAGTTATGTGGACACACAGTAACATGTAGTTGTGACATAACATTTTTTATATTGAATTTTAAGATTTTCATTCTTGTGTAAATAAGAAACTTTAATGTAAAATTTAAAAGAATTTTACACATATCTTATTATTATTATTAGAAAAACATTTTGTTGACAAATACGTGAACATTTGTTACATTAAAAATTGGTTTTGTTCTTTTTAGATACTAGTGTAAATTATAATACATTTGCTAATATTATGTTACTTAGGTATCCCTCCAATTACCCTCTTACGTATTGAAACGTAGTTGAAAAGCAGCTACCGCTTTGTTTTATTTTCGTAATTAATATGAATTTAAATAATTACTTTAATAACATGTTATGTTACGATACCACCCTATCACTATCCTAACCACCGTGACGTCACGTATCACTCATTCATTATGTAATGTTATTACATCACTACTAATACATTGTATGTATTAAAATGTATTTCATTTCCAGTAATTGTAGTTTTATGAACAAACATAAACAAAACAATCAATGTATCGGGGTGAGAGCACTTAGGTTATCATAGTTCAATACTTTAGCTTTTCAATTTGCTTCTATTGTAATTATTACTNTTTTTTTTTAATTTTCAATCCTTGCAAATTATTTATTGTAGTGAACGATTCACGCCACACAGTGTTAGTGTTAGGGTCTCACAAACTCAAGAAAGGCTAACACGTTCGCGAATCACCCGCGGGGTGTCAGCACACGCAGCGGTATTGAAGTTCAAGGCCCGCACGGCCACTCCAAACACACAGCACAGTGTTTGTTCAGCCCACCTCCCCCGAAAACTGCATGAAAGCAATTGGCAGTTCCTTATACCTAGCTTCTCCGTCTACTGTAATTCCTTTCAAAAAATTTCCTACCGTAGCGAAGAGGACATCAACCCGATCCATATTCCTACTGCCACAAGATGAACCCCACAACTCCCAACATCTACATAATCCACACATACTCCAAGGCGAGATGAGGGCATCTCGCTAGTGAACATTGGGGGAGATGTTACGAGTTGTGGTCAGGCAATTAGCTGAGCGGTCAGCCTGATCATACTTTCACTTATTTATCCAGGACACGGGCGTGATCGCTGAAATTAGTTATGAAATCGCAAACCACAGAAACCCCCTCCACCGAAACGGGGACTACGCAACCGACATAGGACAGTTTAGCCTTTACTTACAGACTTGACATAATACAAATACATAGTCACATTTGATACATGCCCAACACATTGTGTTCATTCGAGCGAAACCTTTATGTTGACTGATTTAGAAAAACAACAATATCTTCTGTGAGCAGTCAATTGGCTCTTATTCGAATATACTGCACTGCAGTTATCACATTGGTAGGTCTTGTAGACGGTAGCAAAGTTACAGTTGCTATCTTCATGCTGTTTGGTCCAGCTACGCTTCCTGAATTTCTTGCCGCAATACTTGCACTCGCTTCCTGATGAACGACGAACATAGCCTTTGCATGTTTTGTTATGTCTATACACACCATCACTTCGGGCAAACATGGTATCACAGGTATCACAGTGGAATGTTTTGTATGCCGGGCTGAACATGCAATGGCAAATTTCATGCCGACGTGAATTATACCTTGTTTTAAAAGTACTTCCACAGTAGTTACATTGATGGCGTATCACTTGCATCGGCTCTTCAGGACCCCTTGCTGTTGGCCAGGTTGTAGACGGTAAATCTTCCGCTGTTGATTCCGTCCACATATTATAGCAGGGTGCACGATTGTAGTAGTAACTATGATATCGTAATGCATGTAGTGGCTCTTCAGTGTACCTTGCTGTTGATGCCGATGTTGGCGATGGTGAGTCTTCATCCATTGATTCTGGCTTTTTTATTATTGTAAACAAGACTGCTTTTCACAAAAGTGCTCGACAACTGAATGATCTTCATTTTATGTGATGTTCGCTTATATACTATAAACACGTCAATTTGTATTGCGTGCCTCGGCTTTCCTCAGTGAACGACAGCCTCACATAGCATGTTAGGTTCCTTTCTGCGCGGTGGTGTTCTCACTTTGTTACCGCTATAGCTTACATTTTATGCTTCATATGTCTCTTCGCATTGTAGCCATATGGAAATGATATGTTACAGTAGTGACATGACTGTTCCCGCCATTGTTTTCATAGTACTGTGCGTTGCCTTTAATGCTTTATCATTGTGTATGATCTGAGATAACCCTCACACATATGTTGGGGCAGACTCTGAGATAACTCTCCTGGCTTGTAATGCATGCATGTGGTGTATATCATCTAGTAGGAGGGTCTAAATCGATAATTTAATTTAGGAATACTGTGATATAGCCCTACCAGCTTGGCATGCAAGAGCGTGAAGTATTTCATCTTGTAGGAATGACTTACATGTTAATTGATTTTGGGAAGATCATGAGCTAACTCTCCTGGCTTCGAATGCAAGCACGTGGTGTATATTATTAGTAGGAAGGTCTTAAATGGTAATTATTTTTGGGAAGACTCTGAGACAACCTCTAGTTTGGCATGCAAGCTCATTACGTATACGGCCTTGTAGGAGGGAAATTAAATGATAATCGAATTTGGGAAGACACTAAGGTTAACCCTCCCGGCCACAGCTTGTAGTATTTGCGTTAGGCGTAAGTAGATTGGTTGCGGTAGTGATTACTACTTGACATATTATATATGTTATATATATTTCCGCAACTCACTTGTGTGCCGCTTGCAGTCTGTGCCTTGCGTGCCCTTGCCTGGAATGTTAATAATAATTTTTTATCATATTACTTTACACATTTGTTAATATATATATTTCCAATAAAACAATGTCTTTCTAAGCATTGTATCATATAGTATCTTGTGAAACGGCATAGAAGCAAGACTTACAACTGACGAGTCTACTGTACATGTGTACGTATGATTGGTTCTCTACTTATTATGTTTTTTTTAAATATATATATATTTCCGAAACTCACTTCGGGGNGTGTGTACGTATGATTGGTTCTCTACTTATTATGTTTTTTTTAAATATATATATATTTCCGAAACTCACTTCGGGGAGGCTGGGATGTGCGAAATAAATACACCTTTCTAAGCATTGTATCATACAGTATCTCGTGAGACACTGTGAAAGCAAGATCTACAACGGACGTTCTGCTCGTTATGTTTAAGTATGAAAAAACTTTAAGTAAACTTGGATTTGAGAAGACTCAGAGGTCACCCTCCCGACTTTGCATGCACAATATATATTATATATATATTTCCATCGCTCTCGCGCTGAAAGAGTGCCGGTAAAACCATGTAAATGTGTTTTTTCTATCTCTCGGCGAGACAGGGGGCTATATCGTATTATTATTATTATTATTATTTTAAAGCAAATTCGAGTTTGTTTTTTAATACTTCCTCTTGGGACATGACTCAGCTGTCGTGGCAGTCGCTCTATTCATTGCATCACCTCGGCTCCTCTTGGGATGTGAGACGTGGATGTCCTTGAAACGTCGTCCGGTGTGTACATGAGTCCCCCCTCCTACTGGCTCCGAGTTCCTTGGCACATGTCTCTTCACATTTTCACATATTTTCTCAATGCGACCTTCTACTTGTGTCTTGGATGTGGACGCGCGCGTACATGCATGTAAGTATGCTGTATGACTTCTTTTTTTTGTGTACTGACTGATCGTACAGCCTGGGTGCAGCATATAGATGTTATGGAGGCGTGGCGGCCGTCTCTCTCTTAGAGGCACGCCTGCCCCCTGCCCTGTGCATGCATGAGCGCGAAGTGTGCACTCTGTCCACTACTCTACCGAGGCCCCCGTCGAAATGGAATGCTAGTGGGTGTCATTTANTGAGCGCGAAGTGTGCACTCTGTCCACTACTCTACCGAGGCCCCCGTCGAAATGGAATGCTAGTGGGTGTCATTTAACTTGTCATCTGTTCTTCAAGCAGATTTGCACTAATTTTATTCGTCACCCCATCCAATATCTTGCTGCGATTCGTCTCTGAAAATGTTTCGTCGTGGTGAGGGACATCGTACTGATGGCACTGAGGTTCGTGTCTAACTTCTTACTTATTGCTTCCAGCCCGGTATTGTCATTAAGGTGACTGCCTAGTTTCGCTCGTCCACGTCGTTCGAGGCTTTGTCATTAAGGGGACTGTCTAGTTTCGAGCGAGACTGCTAACTTGATCACCTACATCGTTAATTTTTCTTCTCCATAGCTGCAAATGCACTGCCTAACATTAGCATGAAGTTTTAACATGTGCTCTTTGTCTCCTACTTTGATCTTGTAAAAAAACAATTATAAACAAATGTTTTTGTTGGTGACTTGTTAATGTAAAGTTATAAAGTATTTTAAGAGGTGCAGGCTGTTCAATTAGTAAATGCACCATTGTTAGTACTTTTGGTTCAGAGAAACAAGGGCCAGCTGCTTTTCGAGGAAATAAAATATTTTAAAGAGAAAATCAATTGCATGGAACAGATGATTTAGGATAATAGAATTTAAGTACCAAATATAGTGTGGGATAAAAGTATGTTTTGAAATCTTGGGGATTGAACATTTAGAAGGTGAACTGGTTACCAACAATTATTATCTTTAAAGTTTGAGTTCTTTAAATCTGGATATTTGTGGCTCATTAGAAAATCTTATATGTATGTGTGTATGTGTATATATATATGAGGCATGCGTCTCTCTCAGGACACATCGGCCCCCTCACCTGTGAATGTGGGAGAATGAAGTTTCGCTCTACCCATCACATCACTGCGGCACTCTTCCAATGGGATGCATGAGCGTGAAGTTCCAAAGCTATGTTTTGGCTGCATCTCTGCTGGGATCCGCCATCGTCGTCGGTGTGTGACTGCAAGAGCGTGAAGTTACGCTCTACCCATTGCATCACTGCGGCACCCTTCCAATGGAATGCATGAGTTTGTGACGTCCCGAAGCGATGTTTTGGCTGTGTCTCTGTTGGGAGTTGCCATAGTCGGTTTGTGATTGCAAGAGCGTGAAGTTGCGCTCTACCCATTGCTTCACTGCGGCCCCCCTTGAATGTCAGAGCTTGACCTAACGTCTCCGAAGCTATGTCCTGATGTCCTGGCTGCGTTTCTGTTGGGATTTTTTCGTCGTAAGGTGCGTGAATGCAAGAGCGTGAAGTTGTACTCTACCCATCGCTTCACTATGGCACCCTTCCAAAGGAATGTATGAGAGTGAAGTAACGAAGCTATATCCTGGCTGCGTCTCTGTTGGGATTCGTCGTCGTCGGTGCGTGAATGTAAGAGCGTGAATTTGCGCTCTACCCATTGCTTCTCTGTGGCCCCCCTTGAATGCCAGAGCATTGCGTAACGACTCCGAAGCTATGTCCTGATGTCCTGTCTGCGTCTCTGTTGGGATTCGTCGTAGGTGCGTGAATGCAAGAGAGTGGAGTTGCGCTCTACCCATTGCTTCACTGCGGTCCCCCATTGAACTGTTGGGTGCGTGGTTCTTCGGGAGTCGCAACCAACATGGCCGGCCCTTGGCGTCGGTTTAGGGATCTATCATGGCCGCCAGGAAATGCGCAAGAAAAAATAATTTTTTTGGAACTTTTGAAAAATTGGAACTTTTGAAAATTAATATCAATATTTTGAAATATTGAATCAATAGTTTGAAAATTAAATCAAACTTTTCAAAACTTTAATTTTGAAAAATAAATTTTTGAAAATAAATTTTGTAAATTTTTTTAAAAAAAAAATTTTTGAAAATAAATTTTTGCAAATTTTTGCACATTTTGGCACTGGCTGCCAAGTTGGTCGCCTCCGAATGACACTGGCTGCCAAGATGGCCGCCCCCGAAGCGGAATGAAAACGCATGAGGTTTGTCATTTCCTTACCAAGCTTCTGCATCCCGAATCCCTGCCATGACGCTGTGTTAGAATGCCCATTATACAACTACTCACGTGCGTTCGATATCTGTGTTACTGTGTCACTAGCGCGTGCGTTCGATACCTGTATTACTGTGTCACTAGAGCGTGCGTCACCTGTGTAGGAACTCTCCATTGGACAACCCTGCGGATGATGCAACCCCATTTCCATGGAAAAAAGTTGCAAATTGAAGTGCAAAATAAGTGTAGCTGTCATTAAAGGAACTGTGTAATTTTGTGATTTATAGAAATGTGAGGTATGTAACTCTTTCAGTTTATACTATTTTTTTTTTGTTTTTTTTTTTTTGTTGCTAAGTGTTAAATTTTCCTGAAACTACTTTCTGATGATCGAAGGAATAGTTGTGAGTAGTGTGGCTAACATTACTGCCACGGAAAGGATAATTTTCTGGTTTCAGTGGCAAAGGAAGTTCGTGTAGACTCGGTTTTATTTGTTCCCGAAACCTGCAGCTGTAGCAAATATGTATGGAGACGTTCCGTAGTTTGAATTTACGGGTCTTTTCCTACGCTATTGTCATTACGGTTCGTGTTTCTATATACTATTGCATTTTTCCATACAACAAAATTTTTAACGGTGTGTTGCAAGCGGTTCGTTACGAGGGATTGTCTATGGGTTTATTTGGAATTGAAGAGCAACGAGATATACCTTTGGCACAGAAGAAGGTTAAATGTGTCGTCGCTTACAGCAAGTACCCTGGAGACTCTAAGTGTATTTTTTGCCTTGCAGTACTACCTCTGGCTCACAAGCCAGTAATTTTGAAGAAACACGATGTGCATTTTTGTTGTAGAATTTTTGTGGCAACTAAAATACACTACAAAATAAAAAAAATTGAAGCGACATCTGTACATTAGTTTTCCGAATGTTTATTTGTAATGATTTAAAAATAATAACCGTTGGCCAGTGTTTGAAGTTCTCTTAACACACCCAAAATACTTGCAATAGGTTCCAATTTGTGTTTCTCTGTATCCTTAAAGTTATACGCAAATTATTAATTTAATATAGAAAAATCATCAGGTTAATTAAAATTACCAAGTGGAATACGAATAGTGAAAATTATATTTCGTATAAACCCATTACACTAAAATTCAAGTCTTATTTAATACATCTATGGCATTTGAAGTTACTGTTACCAACCTGAAGGTGAAAATTTAGTGTAAAAATGTCTGGACATGAAAATTATTTTTTGGTTATGTTAAATGCCTGAACATTAAACAAAAAAGCTGTTGGAAATGTGTTTTGGTGCTGACCTAAATACAACACTTCTCATTGCAAAAAAAAAAAAAAAAGGTAACATTTCGAGAGAAGGTTGTTTCGAAAATCTGTCTGTAAGCTGAAATTGACAGAATTTCCCCTTTTCGTGCCTCGTTTTCCGGAAGCCACAACAGTCAACGGCCATCGAAACACCAACACCACAACTCCAGTTCCTGCCGGAGGGCGATGAACCGTTAACGGGCTCCCCCAACAGCGAGCCGATTATAGGGGACTGGGCCAGAGCGGAACATCACGACGCGCATATTTCGCCGGCGATACAAAGGACTCTCTGATTAAGTAAACAGCTTTGTATCTGACGCGCTGGCTAGTTAATTGAACCCCTCCCGACGTCACAGGACTGCAAGCTCTCTATTTTTCTTGTTAGCGTGCAGCGTTGTTGCCGCCGTGTTCCCATCTAACCAGTTGTAACGACAGGACTTCATCAGCCCTCTCTCCTTTTCATCCTTTTCAAACCGCAACAACCCCGTTTTGCCTTCCGCTGAAACTCTTTTCCAGCTCGCTTCACCCCTATAGGCGCATTTGGAGAAATCTGTTGAGTAAATTTAAGAGACCATAGGACATAAATTACAGCTACAAAAGTTGACTAAATACTAAAGGATTTTCTAAACCAGTAAAAAAATACCTATTTTGTTAGCAATTTTTTTTTCCGAGAATAATACACAGAGGTGACAAAAGTCATGGGATATCAATATGCAAATATGCAGATGGCAGTAGTATCGCCTACAAAATGTATAAATGGGCAGTGCATTGGTTGGGCTTTCATTTGTAGTCAAGTGATTCATGTGAAAAGGTTTCTGACGTGATTACGGCCGCACGATGGGAATTAACAGACTTTGAACGCGGAGTGGTAGTTGGAGCTAGACACATGGGACATTCCATTACGGAAATGGTTAGAGAATTCAACATTCTGAGATCCACAGCGTCAAGAGTGTGCCGAGAATACCTAATTTCAGGCATAACCTCCCACCATGGACAACGCAGTGGCCGACCGCCTGCACTTAATGACCGAGACCAACGACGTGTGCGCAGAATGGTCAGTGTTAACAGACAAGCAACACTGCGTGAAATAACCGCAGGAATCAATGTGGGACGTACGACGGACGTGTCCGTTAGGACAGTGCGGCGAACTTTGGCTGTACTGGGCTATGCCAGCAGAAGACCGACTCGAGTGCCTTTACTAACAGCACATCGCCTGCAGCGCCTCTCCTGGGCTCGTGACCATATCGGTTGGACCCTAGACGACTGGAAAACCGTGGCTTGGTCAGATGAGTCCCGATTTCAGTTGGAAAGAGCTGATGGTAGGGTTCCAGTATGGCGCAGACCTCACGAATCTATGGACCCAAGTTGTCAACAAGGAACTGTGCAAGCTGGTGGTGTCTCCATAATGGTGTGGGCTGTTTTTACATGGAATGGACTGGGTCCTCTGGTCCAACTGAACCGATCATTGACTGGAAAGGGTTATGTTCAGCTACTTGGAGACCACTTGCAGCCATTCATGGACTTCATGTACCCAAACAACGATGGAATTTTTATGGATGATAATATGCCATGTCACCGGGCCACAACTGTTCGCGATTGGTTTAAAGAACATTCTGGACAATTCCAGGTAATTATTTGGCCACCAAGATCGCCCGAAATGAATCCCATCGAACATTTACGGGACATAATCGAGAAGTCAGTTCATGCACAATCTCTTGCATCGGAAATACTTTCGCAATTATTGACGTCTATAGAGGCAGCATGGCTCAATATTTCTACCGGGGACTTCCAACGACTTGTTGAGACCATGCCACGTCGAGTTGCTGCACTTGGCCGGGAAAAAGGAGGTCCGACACGATATTAGGAGGTATCCCATGACTTTTGTCGCCTCAGTGTATATTGTCAATTTTCGCATCGCAATTTGGTGAAATGTATAGTGCTAAAGGAATGTCTGCTGCCAAATGTAGCTAACGAGACAAAGGTGCAGGTATTTGACAACAGCTCCCCAACTTCCTTGTTATTAAATCCCTTTCTGTTACCCACTCCATACATGTATGCACCAGCTGCGACCAAATTCGCCGCCCAATCAAAGTAGAGCTTGTCGAATATTTTATTTCTCATCATGGAGTGGAGTTGAGTGGAGATATTTGGCCTTGAGAGCCGATGATGGTGAAGTGAGGTGAGTGCGGAGCAGCGCCGGAATGTAATTATAATCGTGTGAAATCTTCCTATTTTGATTGTGTTAGGGGGTACTTTACATAAAGGATTAGATTTGTTCTTCATAGTAGACTCGAAATAGAACGAACTATGTCCACATGTTTTATATTCAGTGGTAAAATCGAATTTAGCAAAACGTTTGATTACACAATTACATTACTTAAATTTGCCAAGTGAATCTAAATAAATAAATTAAAAAAACGTAAAATGGTTGAAAAAAAAAAAAAGAAATATTTTTTGGGCTTTCCTGCACATGAGAAAAACCGTAATTCCTTTCAATAACAGCTGCGTTGATATTGCACTTCGATTCGCACCGTTTTTCAATTGAAATAAGCTTGCTCATGAACGCTCAATGCCATTCATATTTATTTTGTGTTTTTACAATTTGCTATTGTAAACACCATGAGAGGGCGGGAATAATAATTATAAAATAAATTTAATACTTAAAAATTGGGCTGGGGTTGTGTATATATATTTATGTGTATATATTTGTATATATATATATATATATACACAAATATATATACATATATATATATCACAATTCGAGCTAAGGAAAAATCTTTACACACAAATAAATAGAATTTCTTTGGAACAGCAGCGCCCTTTGTGACAGAAATTTTCCTCACGCTGAACTCTGCTATAAAAAATCTTGTTTTGTTACTTACCTGAATAGAACAAACCTCACCTAAACACATTGTCAAGTACTCGAGAAGAACCTGGTTCTGTTCGTGGCCGGAATTCCTGACTGTTCGGTTTTCCATGGTTACCGAAAACATTTCAGGAAAACTCTGGGATAGTTCCTTAATACATGTTGTGGCATCTTCCTTCCCTAACTCATTCCATATCTAATACCTCCACTGTTGTTGAGATTTGAAGCCACAGCCAAAATAAAACCGTAATAGTTTTCCTGGAAAGATCGAAGCCATAGGATCACTGTGTTAGATCGGATACCAATATATGTATGTCCGGATTGGGAATTCGCCTTACGTGGCGTCTTTCTTACTGATTTCACAACTGTCTTTTATCAAACATCTTCCGAATTTCCCATGGTGGTTTCTTGGCCATGCAGTTATAACAGTATTGGTTTATACACAACTCCAATGAAGTTTGTAGTGAAGGAAGAAAAGTAGTTTCATCCCTAAACGTCGTATTTAAAGTGTAACATTCAAATTCGTGGGCACTGCATTTATGTAATTTACTTTCTGTTTTTTTATGCACATAATAGTAAAAGTCGGCATAAGACCGAAACATTACAATATCGGTAACATGTGTTACGTAAACGATTGTCTTGAGATATCCGCACAAGTGAAAATCAACTGGATTCAGATCAGGGGAACGTGCAGGCCAGGCGATGGGTTCTGTATGGTCCATCCACCTGTGCGGTAAGTGCTCATTCAGATAGACTCTGACATCACCACCAAGACTACAAGTCCTAACCACCTGTGTGTAACGTCACTGGCGGTGGGTAATACAGTCGCTACACGACATTGTTTTGGAATGTGTTACAATAAGGTAAAATAAAAAGGGCAGTACTGTGTAATGCCAAATTTCCGCTGCTTTCAATATTTTGCGATTTGTACCCACGTTCAGAACGATGTTGAGAAATATTTATTGATGATAAATTCTCTAATCATATAAATTAGCTGTAGGCCGCATTTCTTAAACTTGGTTGTATTTACTTTGTTGCTATTTTCAAGCAAGGAAAACATGTTCAGATATATAACCAAATGATAAATACGCCGAATTTATAAAAAATAATAAATTTATTTATTGTTATTTGTTTAGCAATGATATTATCTAACAACGTTAAACCAACGAGGAAGATATAGTAGATATAACATCTTTGGAGTGAAGCTAGTTGTGTATTACATTTCGCAAAATACCTACGTTGTTTGGAATAATTTGTAGAAACAAGCTGGCTAAGAATTTCAAATACTTGACTCGACACTTCTCTCACCTATGACTTACAGGCTGCATGCGGGGTCAACACAAAGTCGTACTCGGGTTTAATTTACGCACACTTACGTTTATTTGGTAAACACAGGTCACTGTTACACATACGAGACCTATCCCCTTTTCCTATCTGTCTGAACT
>NQII01003159.1:253129-289272 GCA_002778355.1 Clitarchus hookeri | reverse complement strand
GAGTCCGGTCTCGAATTCGAAGCTCTGCTGGTGTGGGCGCGTATGTGGCGTCCTGGGGTGGCCACACACGTGCTACTCGCCTCGTCCTCTTCCTGCACTTCCTTGCTTCTACGCGCGTGATCACCATTTCTCCTCTCTTCCTGTTTTCTCTCTTCAACTTCCCCTGCTTTTTCCGCGTCTACCTCCTGCCTTCGTCCGTCGCTTTGTCTTCCCTATATATAGTTCTCTCGTGGTACTTCCCCTGAAGCCCGGTGGTTTCCCTAATTCTGCGGGGAAGATGAGGAAGGGGGGGTGGGCGCGTGCTGTGCTTCCCCGGCTCGGGGGGGTTCCTTTGCTCGTTACTGTCCTCGGGGTGAGAGGTGGTGGGTGTGGCGTCCCCGGGGAATCCTAGGGTCATTACCTCAGGTTGCTCCCCTGCGCGGGTATCTAGCGTCGTGACTAATCTAAGTATGAGCGATTCGCGTCATACTTACAAAAAATTGTTTAATATCACTGATGTAGTTTTTTTAATAAACACACAATACTGCAAAAACAGGCTTTATGTTGGGCTCGTGAACAATAAAGATTCGGCATAAATCTAAACATCTATCCTTTTCTCATGCAATTACGTAACATACACGCACTACAATAATAATACTGTTACTTTAATATTCCTTTTTCTACTAGGTGATAGACAAACGTCTACTTACGCTGAAAACTTTATGGCCACGAAACTCTCTTGCGATACTGCTTTCAACCAGACATTTACTTTTTCATCATCTTAATGATAGTTGCTTTTTAGCCAATCAGAGTAATTTCCAAGTCACCGAGGAACACGCAAGTTAAACACCGTGGAGTATTATTACACAGACACCACAGTTTTCATTATTATACGACCCGCCACATGCTTGAACTAACCAAGCTGCCAACCAAGTTACCAGCCATATTGGCCATTCATGTTCGCCCTTTCAGTGGTAGTGACGTCATTATGTTGGCTAGAAGAGGTTGTAAAGCCTCGAAGTCACTGCTCTGGCCACTCTACTGAGGTGGCGCCCCTTCATGCACGAACCACACGCGGTGCACCAGATCCAACGGGACATCCTCGAGTAGAACACGTAACTGTTATTGCATTGGCCTGTTAAGCGTTTGGAGTCCGATGCGCGTTGGATTTCAACGGTGATATGGGTCTAGCAACACACGCTCTACGTTCGTAGCTGCCACACTCTGAAACAGGGGTGTACCGACTACGAACCATAGACTGAAGATGAGGTAGACCGCTCTCGCTGGCTGCGCACAACAAATCTCCGTGTCCCAACATTGAACTGCTTTTCTGCCAACACGTCTAGCGAAAACGGCATGGTTTGAATTTTAGGTTAGAAAACTGATTTGTAAACAAGTAAACAATTTGTAATGCAGTTTGATTAAGTTAAAATTGATAAAAGTATATTCTTAATATAATGATGTTTGTCATTTAGAAATTAAGATATAAACAAACACTTTCATCACTGTTGACCATGTGAGTTTGACAGTTGTGTGTGATTGGGGTAGGTCAATGTTGGGTACGTGCGCAGTAGACGAATAAGCGGTCTACCTCATTTTTAGTATATGCTACGAACAGCGACACAGTGACATGAGCCCGGGACTTGGGAACCATCAAACCAAGTGCACAAGTCCATATGAACTTTTGCTTTATTTTGAAGTGTACCGCCCAGAGTTCACGTTTCAGTTAGTTACCACATAAATTAACACACACCTTATATTTTAACGGGCCCGCTAACAGGCATGCTCTCAGTAAAAGTGAGTGAGTCTAGAGGTTTGGGCGGCTCTTGACATCGATGTCTCGAGAGCCGGCGAGGGTGAGGACAGGTGAGTATGGAGCAGCGCGGAATTTAAGGGCGGGGGAAACGGGAAATCCCCGAGAAAACCTGCCGAACAATGGAATTCCCACATGAAAATATCCGGAAGTGACCAAGCTGGGAATCGAACTCGATTAGCCTTGGTGGGAAGCGAGTAGTCTAACTACTACACCACCGCGGCCCCATCTAAGTAAACGTTTGAAGCGCTATACGAAACGTAGTTCCTCGTTTTAACGTCATATTTAAAAAATTAAAGGTTTACATTAATGGACAATGCATTTATTTCATTTTATTTCTGTTTAACTCACATTAAGAGTAACAATTGGAATATTAGTAACATATTAACTTTCCTTGCAATTCACAGTGCGTTATGCAATCGGCGCATGAACAAGCGATCTGGTTCATGGCAGTGTTAATTTTGCCTTTGGAGAAAGGATACAAAACGAGCCGTAAACATTTTCATCCACTTACCGACTGTATTTAAATTTGAGAATATTTTAACATTACGTAGCAATTATCTAAAAGTATACTTTGTTCACAGTTAGTTGAACACTTTTGAGATAAACCTCTGAAAAATTTCGCTGCCCCTGCATGCATATATTTTAATGGGCATACTGATTGGCGTGTGCCCAATGAAGTTGGTAACGACGGAAAGAAGTTAGTTCCATTTCTAAAGGTTGGAATAAAAGCGTTAGGCTAACATTCGTGAATAGTGAAATTATTATTTTTCTTTCTGGTTTTTTGATGCGTGTAAGTGAAAAAATTAAGCCAATTTGGTAAAATTATATAATTTTTCTTGTGGGTACATGCAGATCTTAGGCAGAGCTTTCAAAATAGCTCAGTTTGCCCTGAACAGCCTTTTGAGGATAATATTTGACAGTAGTATTTACACAAATTTGTGAGCATCGTCACGAAAAAAAAATCTTCTTGTCTAAATTATTAACTCGCTGTCAAGTGGCTATCTAACACTTTCAACGCACTTTCTGCGGAAAGCATTACTAAAATTTATTTTAGGATAAGAATTATTATGTCTCATCAGTGGAGCAAATAACATATGAATTATATTTATACTATCTGAAAAGTAGGAACAATTAAAAAGAATTTTTCTGATAATTAAAAAAAAATCACTAATAATACAGTATATTCTATAACGTTTGGTTCAAAGACCAGGACAGAAACAATACAACGTTAAGTAATTCTAAAGCGCTTGATACAACAACTAAAAAAAAGGAAGAATTAATTTCATAACATCTTTGTGTAGACACTTATTTATATAGGATATATCTAAATTAGAGAGACAAACTTGGGCTGCAGGTTAATCACGGAGGTGCAAACATATAAACGACCTATGCACAGAAGTGAATCCTAAGGGCGGTGCATATATTTGAAATTGGTCCTGATCACTAGTTTATTACATTTACTGGAGATGGAACACTGAGTGTCTGGATAATGTGTGAAGTTGATTGTGACATGCGGATTAAAATTCCATCTTTTAAATCCAAAGTATGTTAACAGTGTCCTGGAGATTACGTTGAAATAAGGTTAGTAATCCCAGAATGTATACCGGAACTTAGAATTAACTTTAAACCACCATAAGTCTTACAATATACATGTGTTTTTTTTTTTTGTTTTTTTTTTCGTGATTAACCAGCAGCCGCAGTTTGTGGGTCTAATTTAGATGCACGCCCTCTTTTACAGTGGCCANTTTTTTTTTTCGTGATTAACCAGCAGCCGCAGTTTGTGGGTCTAATTTAGATGCACGCCCTCTTTTACAGTGGCCAAAGAACACTTTGTCGGTGACTAGGAAACATTTAGCGTTTCTTCACAGCCTTTCTTTGAACCCGCTGTTCGCGATAAAGCGAGCACTTTTAAATATCAACCTTAGAAAAAGTCACTGCCGCCACCTGCATATATTTTAACGGGCACACTCAGTGAAATGCGCCCAGTAAAGCTCTTAAACGATCTATGGGAAGTAGTTCCATACCTTAACGTCGAATAAATAAGTGTTACGTAACCATTTCTGATAACCTAAATTATATCTTTCGCTTTCTCTTTTTTAATGCAGCAAAGTGTAAAAACGAGCATATCTGTAAAATATTTACGTTTGTAATAATTTCACAGTTCCACTTGACCGGCGCATGAATAAATTGACGAGGCCCACGACAATGTTGATCTTACATAAGGCGGAAGACTACACAACGCGCATAGAAGTATATTTTAAGCAGTGCTCTCGAAAGTGCTAATTTGATCGTGAATGGCCTATAGCTGCCACCATTTTTCTCTCCCTTTTCTTCCATCCACTGCAACCTCTGAAGGAACTGTGAAACCTGACGGTAATCGACCGCGGCACGCCATAGGCCCTACCCGACGCTCCTCGCACGATAAAAGAAAAAAAAAATCTCGTTTACTTGTTCAATTTTCAGACGTTTGACCTGACGCCTGGCATCGTGTTCACGGCTCGCGGCTTCTGTTATCCGCCACGGGCTCCCGTTCTCGACGCCCCGCCGATCAAAGCTCACGGAAGCGCGTCTTCAATTCCCTTTGAAGGGTCGGCTTCCTTATTAGGAGGCCTTGTGGGCGGATACGACCGAGAAGCTTCCCTCAACCCCCTCCCCCTCGCAGTAATTATGAGACGGTTAGCTCAGCTCGCAGGTATCGCTGCCGCCCTTCAGTCTCCACCGCCTTCTCTTGTTTGGCGAGGCGGCCGTTTGATGGAGCGTGCGAACGGCCCCACCGATGCTTCAACCGCAAAGACGTAATTACTTATTAATTACCCCTGGCCATCGAGCCTGAAACCCCCGCCAGGGACCGGTTATCACATTACTTTACTTAGGGGAGAGCGATTCGTTAAATAACTCCGAATACACCAGTTGAATTACACACATTTCCGGGAAGGCAACGTCATAAAACTAGAGAAAAAAAAAGACAANAACTCCGAATACACCAGTTGAATTACACACATTTCCGGGAAGGCAACGTCATAAAACTAGAGAAAAAAAAAGACAAGCACAGATCGAGCAACCATTTTGCAATACGTGATTATCGATTTCGCACACAATACGCTGTAAAAATGTTTTCGTGCTTTTACAAGAAAAATACTTGCAAACCCAGTTGCCAAGAAAATTCTCTCTACAACTACAAACAGTTTTCTTGTAAAATTCGTTAAACATATATTTGTAACATTACAAATTATGGGTTTGTATGATAACTTTCATTATTCATAAGTGAACAGAAATTTGTTATTTTTCTTCGAGAAAACAAANAACTCCGAATACACCAGTTGAATTACACACATTTCCGGGAAGGCAACGTCATAAAACTAGAGAAAAAAAAAGACAATCACAGATCGAGCAACCATTTTGCAATACGTGATTATCGATTTCGCACACAATACGCTGTAAAAATGTTTTCGTGCTTTTACAAGAAAAATACTTGCAAACCCAGTTGCCAAGAAAATTCTCTCTACAACTACAAACAGTTTTCTTGTACAATTCGTTAAACATATATTTGTAACATTACGAATTATGGGTTTGTATGATAACTTTCATTATTCATAAGTGAACAGAAATTTGTTATTTTTCTTCGAGAAAACAAANAAATTATGGGTTTGTATGATAACTTTCATTATTCATAAGTGAACAGAAATTTGTTATTTTTCTTCGAGAAAACAAATTTTATTAATTAATAACAGATAATAAGGAAAATCGTACTCCAAGCCAGGGCGGGAAATTGAACCCATTCCCTTGCATTATTATTATCATGTTCCCGTCCCAACAATGGTAACTTGACTTACAAAATTGTTACTAATTTTTGTAGTAGATATATCTGGAAATACCTACAAAATATTAGCGAATTTATTTGGTTAAGAAGAACGCATTTAATCTATTTTAAACGGTTCTGTTCAGATAAGAAACTTGAAAATTAACAGTTAAAGCGTATTAGCGTCACGTGTAAATTTTTTTTTTTTTTGATTTAATTATGATTATTTGAGTTGATTTACTTTTGTATACGTTATTACAAATTGCACTGCATTTCCTTTTGCACTTAATTACATTTTACATTACCCATAATGTTTGCACAAACAGTTCTATACGATTTCAAATTGTTGAGTGTCCACCGTTTTGCCTGAGCTCTTCTATACGTTAAGTATAGTATAATCATTTATTGAGGTATATTACAAACACGACACTTGTAGTTTTACAAACGAGTTATTTTATAAGAGAATTTGTTTTCTCTGTTACAAACATTTGTAAAATTAAAAACAATAATTTCTGATTAAAAATTACGACTTTTTTTTTTAGTTTACCTTGAGCCGCAGCAACATAAAAGAAAAATTATAAGGTCAAAAATAACTATGTAGAAATACATCACACTCTAAAATATTTGCTCTCATATTTCGTAAAAACAAATCTGTTTAATCGCTCTTAAGTAGAATGATTTAGAATGTTTTGGCGCATCGGCGTCTAGCGAAGAGCGTCGTAGCTGTTCATGCTCTGTCATTCCTGTCCCCCGGTGGCCATTTTTCCCTAACAAATTTCCCTTTATATCTTTAAAATCGACCATTCTCCTCAAAATTTCTCTTTTTCATTTAAATTTCTCTTTTTTCCCCTCAAAAATTTCCCTTTTTTCTTTTAATATTTCCCATTTTTCCCTCAAAAAAGCACCGATCCCCCAGCTGCAAAAGCGATCCCCAGAAAGACAATTTTCGATACATCGGACAGATTTGGAAAAAAAAGGGGGGGGGGGGTCATTTTCAAGGGAAGAGTAGTGGCGGCCATATTAGTTTTATAGGCATAGGATATGCCAAATCGATACTCAGGGTTCAGGGTTCAGAGTAAGACCTAAACATCAGCCATCTAGGTTCTGTTAGCCATATTGTTCATCATATTAAATCTAAGTGACCTTGAGATTTTACCTTGGCCCCGGTGATCTTAAACCTTCACAACCTTAACAACCCCAAAATACCACAAATTCATTAAAAAAAATTATAAAGTTTTTTTATTATTAATGTATTATCAAAGATGTATTGTTAAAAAAGTTATTATTTAAACATTTATTAAAAAATATATTATAAAATTAATTTTAATAAGTTACGTTTCCGGAGGTCCCCCCAGCACCACGTCCAGCATACGACTGACCCCCATCACTTGATAATGGCTGTTTAGTCCACAGGCCTCCACCCCCTCCATCCCTTCAAATATATATTTAATTTCCCCACCAATGACAGAGCATGAACATTCCCCGGAATTACAGAGTATGAACAGCTCCGACGCTCCGTGCCAGACGCCAATGTGCCAAAACATACTAAATCATTCGACCCCCTTTCTTAGTTTTCATTCATTGACTTTCAAAACACTATAAAACACACCTTAATCATGTCTTATGTCATTTTAAGGCTCGACTTCACCTTCTATGTTGAAATACTTTTTTTCCTTCATTTTCCAGTTGAAATACTTTGTTTCCGAGTCATAATTTCGTTTTCCAGAGTAATTACTAAGAATTCGTTTCTTTATAAATCTTACATATTAGGAGCTATTAATAATTTTTTGTATTTAAATTTGGTACGTGTTATTTAGTATTAAAAAAAAACGCACGGACGTAAATAAATTCTATAGCTTATTTTATGCTATACGCGACAAAATTTTACATTGATATTTCGGATTTTAAGACTGCACTGCAGAGTAAGGCAAATAACTAAACTTTTATAGAAGTAATTCAAAAATTTTGCATTAAAAAAAATAGAAATCATTAGGAATTTGAAACATCTGATATGCGGATGACACCAAGCCTTAATTTGCAATGGCATGTTTAATCCGTGATAGCACGTTGTTGTTAGGATTATTTTATTTTAGTAACATTCAATGTTAAAATAATATGTACTGTTATACAGACTTTCGTTCTATACGTTTTGTAATATCTTAATCAATAAAATATATAACATTATAGCTCGCCAGGTAAATTACTCTGGTAAATATCTGCTCTCGCATTTGGCAAATAGCATTATGTAACAATGCCCTTTCTTGATATTTCTAAACTGCCTTCAAAAGACCTGAGGGATTCCATTTATGTGTTTTATTTTGTTACATAACATATAACTGGAAGTATTAAATAATATTCATGTCAAAATTTTACCATTTTTGTGTTATATTTATTACATACATGTAAAATATGCTTTTAGGTTATACACAATAGAACACACCAATATTAATTTTTTCAAGGCGAAATACGGCATACCAGACAGCCCACGTTAAAATTTGTGTTGATTTTCACGTGCGAAAATCTTCGAGTTACTCCTCCGGGAACTGGGTTCGCCTTGGTGGGAGGTGAACTCTAGCCGCTGTGCCACCGCGGCGCCTATTTTCATTAGGGACACCCGATTACCACTGAAATATTTCAAAATTGATTGTAGTTGAGCTCCACCTACGCGATAGGCTTATTTTAATTGTCACACGTCGTCAGAGTAAGCTCGCAAATTACATATGTACTGTATCGAATTAACCAGATTCGCATTGGCTCACTCGAGTAAGAAATTTCCTGCGAAACAACACGTGACCAATAACCAACGTGCCAGTAGGATGTTGATATCTGTGCTGTGCGGAAATATCTGAGCGGAGATCAGGTTGATCTCTCTATCACCGAAAAACGACACAGAACTTTAACCGGGAACTTGGGTCTCCCTAGATGTAATATGGTTCTCATCGTAAACACTTGAAAACATTTATAATTTTAAAAAAAATGACATTTTCTAATGTAAATATTTTTTACAGGACAGTAGCAAAAGTCGATATTTCGTCGCCAGTAGATAAATTTGGCTACTGAAACAAAAATGTGGTTGTTGGAAAGTGCCANTCGTCGCCAGTAGATAAATTTGGCTACTGAAACAAAAATGTGGTTGTTGGAAAGTGCCAAAGTCGGCAAAAAATCGCCGTAGCTCTTTGTTTACGATGTTTATTCTTCCGTAAGATGGCGTTTTAAACTACAGCCGGAATGCTGTAACTTTTCTGAACAGACTGCTCTTTAGTCGCCATTTAAGATTTTGAGGAAACAGAACACACGCGAATCTTGTTTACGCTATTTTCCATCGCCGTCGCAAAGCTTCCTTCCAACCGAACGTCACCTTATGGCGTTATTATTTTTTTAACTTGGGTGCTGAAGGCACTTAAGCGACCTCTATACCTCTAAAAGGGTTTCCACACGAAAAAAATTGTTCCTCAGAAAACACGTTTAATTCATTTTTCCGTCGAAAAAATATTTTTTATAATAACCGGGGAACTGGTAGTAATGCAAATTCGCATTTTTGTTCCCTAGGCGATGTTCGTTGTTTCCTATTACAGGACGCGATTACAGAGTTTCGCATATCACCGTCAACTACGGGTAAGCGAGATGATTAGAATCAGGGGGCTTGACTGTTCGCTACTAACGATGACACAAAAATCAAGCGAAAAGTAGCACGGTCTCTGCAAACGATATCTGGAAACGATCAGAAAATATCGCCCGACAGCGGAAAAAAAAAAAAAAAAAAAACCTGTTCTGCCATCAGACGATATCTGAGAGCCCCGATCGGGATGAGGATTAAGCGAAGTTCCTTTTCTGAGAGCAAACTTCGATGATATTTGCCGGAGTTTTATCTGGGCTAATCACTGACGCGCCTGCACCGGCGCCGTATCTGAGAACACAGAAACTCGGTTCATTAGCAACGTCGTACGTATTCGCGTCTTTTCCTTTTCTACCTCGACGCGAAATTCTTAGACGCTTTCACGTTTCTGGCAAAAAAACATCCTCAAACTTTATTGGCTTACTACAGAAAAAAATCCCCCCCCCCCATCCTAGTTACGGAATGGATGTTTAAAAAAAAAATATCACACTTTACGAGAGAAGTTTCTTAATCCGTGATATATAATTTATAAAATGCGGCCTGAATGTCATTCGGCAAGTGTACACCGCACAGGGGCCTATACCACGCATGGCCCGGAAAATAACTTCACCAATACTTCATTATAAATTTCAAACATTGAGGGCCGTGGTGGCACAGCGGCTAGACACTCGCCTTCCAGTAAAGGGAACTGGGTTCGATTCCCGGCGGTGTCGCTCCCGAATTCTTGCGCGTGGGAATCGTGCGGGACGATGTCGCTGGTCGCCGGGTTTTCTCGGCGATATCCCGTTTCTCCCGACCTTGCCTTACGGCGTTGCTCCATGCTGAATTCGCTTCATACTCATCAGCTCTCAATACCCCGATGTTAAGATCCTCCTAAATCTCTCCTTTCCATTCCAGTAAAATAAACAGTGCAAATTGCTCCATATCAATGAAATCCGTTTGAAAACCACAGTCTTTTGGATTTTCAGAATTTTTGACAATTATATCAGTTACGTATATGCAATCGTCTTCGTGGTTGATTACGGTGACGTGTTACTAAATATAAAATATGTATTATAAGGCAAATGGCTGCTTGAAAAATAATCTTAGCACGAATTAAAATTGGAACGTATGTTTTTCTCTTAATTTGTGTCACGATTCCAGTTTTGTGCATGTTTTAATTTTAGAGCAAAATATACCCTGAACTAATTTCAGGTAATAGTAAAAAATAATGAAAATGATACGTAAGAAAAATCTACCACTTTAAAAATACTCAAAAATCTCGCTAAACGGAATACACTGCAAATAAATTTTAGAATAATACGAAACACATAAAATTGTAATAATAGAAAGACATTATAATAATTGTCCAATATTCAATATTGTTTACGTACTTCTTTATTTGCTTAANGTAAAAAATAATGAAAATGATACGTAAGAAAAATCTACCACTTTAAAAATACTCAAAAATCTCGCTAAACGGAATATACTGCAAATAAATTTTAGAATAATACGAAACACATACAATTGTAATAATAGAAAGACATTATAATAATTGTCCAATATTCAATATTGTTTACGTACTTCTTTATTTGCTTAAACTCATTATGCGTAAAACATATTCAATTTTACTTGTCATTTTTAGATTTATCAGGGGTTTTGATATTATTGTATAAAAATACATGGAATTTTGATACCGAAATCAGTATATGTGTTTCCAGATTTCGAAAATTGTTAAGTCCTTAAAGTTATGAAACTTTACAAGCAGTTCATCCATTTTGATTTCTAATTTGATAGATAACATATAAAACATTACAATATAAACTATTTGTTTAATTTTTAATATTTTGTTTAATTAAAAGATTTTAACCTGTAAAAACTACTTTTTTTTACTTAGTGTTTTGCGTGCATTGTCGTCCTTATACCAACACCTTTTAGCAGCTTGTTTTCAGGCCACATCATGCAGCAGTGGTAGTAGCGGTGGTGTATCTCAATAAACCAATTAAGGAGGGGGCTTCTTGTTACGGGGGGGGGGGATATTTCTGCGCATTACGCCCACAACCAGATATCATTAACAGCACACCTTAACACTTTTAATACTGCATATGTAAGCACTTAGTAGATAGGCCATAGAAATACTTTCATAACTTTCCTGCTACTATATTAAGTGCATTAACACTGCAATATGTGTAAAGGATAATCTAATTTTATCCAGCGTAAAATCACACTCCAAGGTAGGCACTTGAGCACTCTTAGGCCCCCGTTTGGACCCACCTCTGAGTAGCAGCAAATGCTAGCGACGAGGTAAACGGTCGTGCTGAGCCCCAGCAATATGAGTGGTGGATTGAACTCCTTGGTATACGCTGTTCACGGTAAAGTGATCTCTTTAAAAATAAACTTGATAAATGTCATATATTTTAACTGGCAGAAAACGTCCAGAAAAGTTGGTAATGACGGAGGGAATGTGGTTTTGTTTTAACGTTGAACCAAAGATGTTAGATATAGTCTATTCACTGTAAAGTGAGCACTTTTTTAAGCCTCCTTATTTGGAATAATAGGTAACAAATATATAATTTACGGTAGCCTTAGACGCTAACTTTCCAGTCCAGTGAAATATTACGCTGTGTTTATTACTTACATGACAATATTTACTTTAGAAAGTGGTGAAAGGGTAAAAAAAAAATGTGTGATAGGAAAAAAGTAACTAGGGCCTCAAAAGTACTCACTTAACAGTGAACAGCCAATAAACATTTGCGAATTTTTAAAATTAATTATTAATTTGCTCTCCGTTTTTTTAATGCATGGAAGTGTAATAATTAGCAAATTCGTTAAATATTTGTTTTTATAATACTTTTACAGTTTCACTTGGCAAACTCATGAATAAAGTGATGAGTTTCAAGGAAATGATAATTTTGCACATGGCGGAAGGATCCACAGTGTGCATACAAGTCGATCTTAAGCAGGGTTTTTTTTAATTGTGAACAGCCTATAATGTGTAGTACCTACTGCAGACTTTAGAATGGCACGGAATTTCATCTTACCACGAAACCACCAGAGCTACAACAAATATAAAATCAAGTCCATATTAGATGACCCAACCCTTGACGTGTTAAAAGGACGGCATGTGCACGCCTTCATATCTGCATTCGCCAATTCCAGCAAATTTATTTTCTCCCTCCACCGCGATCGCTGATGATTTGTCCAATCAGCTGAACGCTCGTTTTTTTCTCGTCTCCACCGGCGGGATGGGATATAACGATCGGCTGTGAATTACAGCAGCTGCATTACGCTTGACGGAGCTAGCGGTGTGCTCGGGGTAGACGACTGTAGATACCTTAACGATGAGCTCGTGCAAGTCGTAACACCGTCATTTATGTCTCACGATGAGTATGGCAAACTTCAAGCACGTCATTAATATTGCTTTATTAAATATGAATAAAATAAAGCATAACGCTTTTTTTTTACACGGACCACACATCTGTTGTCAAGCGACATTTATTAATTATAACATTATGTGACGAAAGCAATTCTTAATTTTTACGTGGCCGTTTGATTTTTTTATAAGCTTAAGTGTTTGGTATGCTGAGGGATGATAGTTAATCAAAAACGTTTCAATTAGTGTTTTTATTAGAGATGCGTTTGAAAGTTAAACGGGACGGGAACCATAGTATTTTTTGACAGACATCACGAACTCTTTGTTAAGTTAGCGATATAATTGATACACAAAATTTTTCTCTGTTTTAAGTGAAGTAAAGGAGAAATGTATATTTCCGTTTTCGAATAAAGTCATACATTCCAGTGAAAAAATAATATAAGCGATTTTGAGCTAGGCAATTAATTCTGTATGTATTCAAAGAAATCGAAACATGTAAACACATTTTTCTGTTTTAAGTACTCGTCTAATACACTTACAATATTGATTCTTGTTAGAGTTGGATAACGCCAGAAGCATATAGACAAATGCATACCAAAAATGTGTAAACGCTAGTTTAATTAAAATTTAATTTTATTTGGATATGGTCCAAAAGGTCGTTTTCCTGCACTCCAAAACCACACAAATGGACCACTGATAAGAAGTGAGCGAACAGATTTGGGCGGCTCTTAACAGCGAGGTCTTGAGAGCCGATATGGGTGTTTGAGGTGAGTATGGAGAAGAGCCTGAATGAAAGGGCGAGGGAAACGGGAGATCCCCGAGAAAAACCGCCGGCCAGCGGCATAGTCCGGCACGATTCCCACATGCGAAAATCCGGGAGTGACCCAGCCGGGGATTGAGACCGGTTCGCCATAGTGGGAGGCGAGCAGGCTAACCGCTTAGCCACCGCGGCCCCCGCCGATAAGAAGCCAAGATTCTTATCCGGGCCTGTTACCAAACAGGCAAAAAATCACTCCACTATTCAATTTGCATAATATTTTTAACACACGAACTAATGTCTCCTAAAACATTTAACGTTAAGACATACAAGATTTTGGTATGTAGCTATGTCGATATTTTGAGGCTCTAACAGACCTTTAATGCGACACTAGAATATGCAAGAAACTGCTCTTTCTTTTTATTTTCTTGAGTGTGCGACGTATGCGTGTATATAAAGATATATGTACACACAGAACTCGATTTCGCTAATCATACTTGGCAACTGTATTACTGACAATAGCTTAATTTTGTTGGAAGTTTGATAATAGTTATTATAAAACTAAGATATGAAAAATGGCCTTGCCTATTTTTAAAAATAATGCTGACATGACAGCATCCAAAATGAATTGAAAGAAATTTGATGTTGAAATGTTTTTATACGATTTCTTACGTTTATTCATTCATTTTATTGCAGTAACTCTGTTTTGAACACGATTTAAAGAAGTTCATGTTCTCGTGACGTTTGCAGGTTTCGTTCTGTAGGTTTTATTGTGCATCTGTACTTTTTGTGTGCTACATTTCCGAACATTTTTTTGCGGGATGTAACAGGGCTGACTGACACCCATATCCTGAACTTAAAGCTAAACACATTTTTTTTTTTTATTTTTTTTTGCATTTTACGGTAGTTCAAAAGCCAATTGTTATGAGTTTGATATTTTGTTGTTATTTACTCTTAACTGGAATATAGAGGCGCAACAAGTTATTGATAAATGTTATGTAATTCACACTATATAAAAGAGGTTTATTTAACATTAAGGTTGTACAATATTTTTTCAATATAAATATTATTGAATATGAACCGGGGGAAGGGGTGCTAAACTAATAAACTGAAATATTAAATTATGAAGATTTAATCAGCCACGTTCTGAGTAAAGCCTAATTGGAGAGTCCCCACCTTGTTCATAATTCCGGAGGCTGATTAAGATGGCCCAAGTCGACGGCCGGACACACCCATCTTCTGTGGTCTTCTCGTTCCAATGGCCCGACGACAAAAGACACCGCCCACGGACTACACTGTCCTATATCGGCTGCATTATTCCCGTTTACTGGCCGGTGGAGGAGGTTTCTGTGGTTTGCGATTTCATAACTAATTTCAGCTATCGCGGCCCGTGTCCTGGATAAATAAGTGAAGGTGTGATCAGACAGACCGTTCAGCTAGAATAACAATTGTGTGTGCATGTTTTTTTTATAGAAAAAAGTTTCTAATAATGTAAACCAGAAAAGCCTTGTTAAAATAATTTCTTGGAGAACTTGGCTTTGGTAATGAAGTTCTGTCAGTTAAAACCACGTTGAAATAATACACGGGAGTCAGATATGTTTACTCCTATTTATAAATAAAACATTGCATGTTTAATAGATTTTGTTTAGGCTGTCAGGCGCACGTGGGTATTGCTACTCGCCGCATTCCTGGCTCAGTGGTCATGTCAGCTTGAGAACTGCAAAGGAAATATCGGGTCGGATGTGCATGCCATTTCTGCAGTAACCAGTTGTTTGTGTTCCATCACTGAAGAACCATTTTTTTTTAACACGACTACCAAAACTGCTTGTTTTGGACTCATCGTTGGCACATCGTTTACACGAATACTTGCTTCGGAATGTTTACACACTTCATTCCGAAAGAGTTTTGATACGACTAAGATATATTCAAGTTACTAAAAATTACTTTCCTTTCGAAATATTGAAAACCGACTGAAAACGAACACGCGTCATTGTTCGATCACGCGACAATGGTATTTATTATATATGGGCCCCTTTTGTCGCTTAAATATCCTACGACTGGATGTACCTTAAATCTACGTTGGCGACTTGATGATTTTAACTATCACGTATCTTAGCCGTCTACCCGAGAATCACAAATTTTCATTGTCGGAGTAGGTAAGTTATATTTGGTCCAGTCAAGTAACAAAATAATGCCTTTTCAGAAAGAAAGTTGCAAGTGTGTATCTAACACATTGAAGTCAAGACTGTAAGTAAATACTTTCGTGCAAAACTGGTGACCTCATTATTAGAGACAAGATTTATGGTTTCATTTCCAGCTGAAATTTTATTTTAAAATTGATTTCAGTGTTCTTGTTTTTATTTTAGTAAATGTTAGTTAACAAAAATGCATATTTTAACACTTATTCGCGTAAAATTTGTAATTTATTGCATTTAAATGGCTAGGATAACTTTTTAAAATGGAACTTATTAAAAGGGTTCTACTGTAATCAATAATAAGTACCCTATTTATAATAAAATAATTACATCATATTTTAGGTATTCAACTGTTTTCTGGTACAAACATTGAAGTTTCATGGCAATGCGTATTCTTGTATTACAAAATATTCTAAATATAATTTTTTAAAAGAAATAAATACAATTTCACAGAAAATATAGTGGTTTTGTTAATTTAGTTTTATTTTATGTCTTTAATTATATTTCGGCGTTATGCGGTGTATTAACGTTCATTTCGGCGTTATTTCTGTTTTATCGCTATTTACCCTGTACTCTTCTCTACCTATTACCTATTATGGTAGTTCGTGAGCTGGAGTCTGGAAAATGCGGAAAACAGGGATCAGTCTATCTCGTCTGCTGTCTACTATCGGAGTCGTGCGGACCTAACTGCCGTCACGCAAAACATTTCGTGAGGGATCTCGCGATGATGAAAGACTGCTATGAAGCAGTGTTGTAAGTCATGGCTACACAAACATAATGAAGACTAGAGCCGAGATGTGTTTACATGCCGGACGCCAGTTCCCAGTGTAAAAAGGGGAATTTCACTGGTAAATGGCACAAAAATGAGAATAAGAAAAATCTGTAATATTACACAGAGAGAAAGATTTCATTCTAGTTGATACATAACTTTTTTTTGTACAAGGGCTAGACGGATACATATTATATGTTTCAAAACGTATTGTGGGGGAAACGTGTTTGAAGTACAGCAAAACTCATTTTGTAAATATCATGGGAAGATATAGTATTTACTGTGTTTATTATTGAAATGTTTATGTTATCTGCGCTGAATTTTATCGTTAAGGTATCCGGCCTTAAACATTTTGTTGAATCAACTCTACATGTACGCATTTTGTAGAAGAAAAATAAATCTATCTGCGTGAAAACGACTTTTATAACAGGCACCTGCCAGCAACATGACAGAATACCGTTCGCCAATAAGCGCCTGGTAGCCTGCTTGCCAGCCGGTAACCCAGCCAATAACGAAACTTTCACAACACCCAGCAGCCAATCAGACATAATGCACGTTCCCAGGACTCCACGCAGCCAATAAGCGAATAGGTACACCCAGACCAAAGTAACCGCTACGCTATTTCGTCTCTCCGTATTTATCTAATCCGTGACTTAATCTCTGCTTATTAGGCAGCTGTTCAGAATACATTCGAATATCTTTTCTGATCAAAATAAGGATATTTTACCTGTTATCAACATTGTTACATTAAAGCTTTCATACTTGCTTACCATAATACATTCGCGGTTACTTCACACCTTTCTGATTCCCTGCTAAAGTTCTACTTTCAGAATACTCCTCCACTTCGTGCAAACTAAGCTTAACTAAAGTCTGTAAAATTACGCCAAAGGCCTACGCACCGAATTCATGCGCACTCTATTGCAATAATAATTTTTATGAGAACTATTTCTTGCTAGGCGTTACCAACACATATTTTCTCAATGATTTTATTCATATTATTTATGAAGGAAACATTAAAATTTAAAGATGAAGTATAAATAACATTTGAATTTAACCAAAACAAAGTTATTTGTATGAACACAAGTAAGTTTAAAACGCTTGTGATACATGTAATATTTAGGAAATAACAAAACACGCCATACAAGGGAAGATTTTTCAAAGGTTAGATTTAAAAACCTTGCGAAGAAACCGCGAATAGACTACGAGTATATCCTAGATGTGAAAGAGGCTGACAATTTATTCGTCAATAAGTATGTTTTAATGCCAGCATTGTAGGTGTACATGTGTGTATGCATTGCGGCGTGATTACAAGACCTGGCCGTTGACACACAATAAACAAAAAATAAAAAAACATTCATTTGCACATTGCGATATGATTGACGGTTGAAAAAAAAGTTAATAACATTCGCAAATGAAAACGAAATTTCGAGAGAAAATTACTTCATTAACAGCGGAAAATGTTTCGAAATGACACACTGGCCCTATTACGGGAAGGCATGATAAAAAACCCTCATCGTTTCCAATTGCGCATTTGATGCGAGCGGGCAACTGTTGACGTGGCTGGTGCCTGGTGGGCGTGGAACCAGAGAAGGGAGAAATAACGTCTGGGGATCATAGATTTGCCCCTCGTAGGTTCTGGCATCAGTCCCCCTCCGGGGCGAGGAGATTACCGCGATATGGAAGCAGCACCGCGGTGCATATTGCCCTCGGCCAACTTGCTCGCTTACCATACCTTCCCCAAGTATAGGCTATTCGCGGTTCCTTCACACTTTTCGAAACAGACCTTTGAAAAATCACCCCATCTTCGTTAACGTAAGGGTTTTTTTTTTTTTTTTTTTGCTAAACCGAACTTGTACTTAAGTATTTAAACTACAAATTGTGATATTCCCTTTACAATTAATGAGAACAAAAATAGGGACGAAATAATAGGCTCGTTGGTAATGCGTGGTAAGAAATTGTTCTTATGCAAAACGTTATGTAACTGTGTGTGCAAGAATGCGGCATCTTGTCCCTCTGGTGTAAATTTGTAGATTTATATCAGTGCTTAGTTTGCACGAGGCGGAAGAACATCCTGAATGAAAAAATCCAGCAAGGCTTCAGAAAAGTTGGAAGCAACCGTGAATGGACTATACTCACGTATAAGTCTGTCGTCCGCCAGGCTACCGAACAGCGTGTAAAGCTATAGTCGTGTAATTTAAAAACTTTTAAGTTTTTTTATAGTAATGCTGCTTAAGTGTAGAATTAGTTAATACTGCTAAAATGCAGATTTAAAACCCCTCAATAGGACTCCCTATAGCAAAATACTGTCTGCAAAATCAGTGTGTGCACGTATACGCGCATCGCAGTAAAGAAACCGTCTGGGAATAAGATTTTATTTCCGCGAAATGTAAAAAAAAAACTCTTGTTAACAGCCAACACCTTTTACTCTTATCTAGCAAAGTATATTCAAAGAGAGAAAAAAGTGAAAATTGTTAAAAAAAAAACTACATTTTTATGGCTATCGTGCGCAGTTNAAAGTATATTCAAAGAGAGAAAAAAGTGAAAATTGTTAAAAAAAAAACTACATTTTTATGGCTATCGTGCGCAGTTTTCTTAAGAAAAAGGAAAAAAAAAAGGCTCAACTTGGCATCTGTAGTGTAAACCATTGGCTTTTATCGCATTGTTACAATTCTTTTGTGTGGTTAAAATTGNGGCTCAACTTGGCATCTGTAGTGTAAACCATTGGCTTTTATCGCATTGTTACAATTCTTTTGTGTGGTTAAAATTGTACATTTAATCAGTTAAGGATGATTGCAATTCGTTGTATTTACGTAATATTAGTAACAGCTCGTTACCTGAAATATAAGTGAAATAAGAGGAGTTCAGTGATATAGTATATGTTAAATATGATTTAAGAGCCACGGAACATTATTTAGTTTGGGTGATATTTAAACAAAACGTCTTCGCCTGAATCACGTCCGGAGGCTGATGACTGTACACGTGCTATGGTGGTCGGCACACTTCATCTCGGCGACCAAGGACACAAGACCGTGTGCGCCCTGCTTCCAGTCTTTACATTGGGCGCGTGTTCTACAAAATGAAGAGTTGATTCAACAAAATATCTTTTATTAACGAAACATTATTATCTGGGATAATTGGATTATCTATAAGTGTATTAATTCGTGTAGAACTAGGAAGAACAGGATCAATTATTTGAAATGATCAAATTTAGAGTACAATTGTAACAGCTCATGCTTTTGTAATAATTTTCTTTCTAGTCATACCTGTTATAATTGGAGGATTCCATAATTGATTATTACAAATTATGATTTGAGCGCCAGATATAGCATTTGCACGAATAAATAATATAAGATTTTGACTTCTACCACCCTCATTAACACTACTAATCACAAGCAGAATAGTTGACACAGGTAAGGTAACAGGATGCATGTTATATCCCTCCTTAGCAAGACTAACTGAACATAGAAGAATATNATAGTTGACACAGGTAAGGTAACAGGATGCATGTTATATCCCTCCTTAGCAAGACTAACTGAACATAGAAGAATATATGTAGATTAAACTATTTATTCATTACATATAGCAGGAATTGCATCAATTCTAGGCGCTATTAACTTTATTCCAACATCAATTAATATATAATCACCAGGGATATCTCTAGAATAAATACCATTACTTGTCTGGTCAGTTTATAATTGACTGACAAACTCCAAGGCGTTCCACCTCGTTGGAGGGGGGATCCTCGTGTTGTGGTTCGGGCGCTCGGCTCGTGTCCCAACTATCGGTGTTGTGTTAGTGAGAACGCGATCGCCTGATTGCAATCTCACAACAGCCTGCAATAATACCCTACTGTTACAGATGTTAACTTGCGAGAAATCCAGCTGCACGGGAATGCACAGCGCAGCGTTGCGAGAGCCCGTCGCAAAAGCTTCCTTAATATGGCTCGACCTTGAGGCGCTAGGAGTTCTTTACTGGAAATTCCCCTTAACGCATTACTCAGGGTATACTCGTTTATTTACCGCGCGCTGCAGAAAAGGTAAAATCGTGATGGTCGCTGTGCGAGGTTAGAAGCCAGCACCGGTACGGCCATAGCTTTCCTGAAGGTGGCACTACTGGCCACTGACGACGTGCAGAAACTTTGTAATTGGCTGCTGCTTGTGCGATATAACTACAGTAGCTCTTCTTATATACCCTATTGTGTAAGTTACTATTAGGTGTCAACAAGTGCGTTTGATAACGTATGTTCCTACTTTTGCAAGAACTGAAATTAAAATTAATATGAAAGATAAGGGTTCAATAATATTCAATAAGCTATTTTTNATAGTTGACACAGGTAAGGTAACAGGATGCATGTTATATCCCTCCTTAGCAAGACTAACTGAACATAGAAGAATATCTGTAGATTAAACTATTTATTCATTACATATAGCAGGAATTGCATCAATTCTAGGCGCTATTAACTTTATTCCAACATCAATTAATATAAAATCACCAGGGATATCTCTAGAATAAATACCATTACTTGTCTGGTCAGTTTATAATTGACTGACAAACTCCAAGGCGTTCCACCTCGTTGGAGGGGGGATCCTCGTGTTGTGGTTCGGGCGCTCGGCTCGTGTCCCAACTATCGGTGTTGTGTTAGTGAGAACGCGATCGCCTGATTGAAATCTCACAACAGCCTGCAATAATACCCTACTGTTACAGATGTTAACTTGCGAGAAATCCAGCTGCACGGGAATGCACAGCGCAGCGTTGCGAGAGCCCGTCGCAAAAGCTTCCTTAATATGGCTCGACCTTGAGGCGCTAGGAGTTCTTTACTGGAAATTCCCCTTAACGCATTACTCAGGGTATACTCGTTTATTTACCGCGCGCTGCAGAAAAGGTAAAATCGTGATGGTCGCTGTGCGAGGTTAGAAGCCAGCACCGGTACGGCCATAGCTTTCCTGAAGGTGGCACTACTGGCCACTGACGACGTGCAGAAACTTTGTAATTGGCTGCTGCTTGTGCGATATAACTACAGTAGCCCTTCTTATATACCCTATTGTGTAAGTTACTATTAGGTGTCAACAAGTACGTTTGATAACGTATGCTCCTACTTTTGCAAGAACTGAAATTAAAATTAATATGAAAGATAAGGGTTCAATAATATTCAATAAGCTATTTTTTTACCTAGATTATGAGCTATTTTAATAATTAAAATACCAAATCATGAAAAAAAAAAAGTTACATTCGTCTCGCTCTTTTCTCCGGGCATACAAGCATTTAGCTTAAAAATCTTGATTAGTGCAAATTTCTAAATTTTGGTTTAACGCTAAGTTTTGTTTCAGCGAAGTAACAGGAGTTGCTTGTTACAGTTTCTTTGAAATCCAATGCTTGTTTCGGCTGCTGTAAGAGCTCTGGCTATTTTAATTCTAAATTTTATTTTAAAAAGTTAAAATTGAAAGACAAAGCAAATTTCTAAGAAATATTTATGACGTTCTAATGACATGAACAATTATTTTGAGCTGGTGCATTGGACATTAATGTTACGCAATTTTGAGATTTGCACAAAAAAAAAAAAACAAGAATTTAAATTTCCTAAAATTTGTTTAATTCATTTTTGAAGTAATCTCTCTTCATAACCATGCCTTTTTTGGAACAATATTTCATATCACAACGTTAAAGAATATAATATGATAAAAATATAGAAAATAATTTTAGACTCACGAATGCTCTTAACCCATTCAGCCCTTATACCCACATTGGTCTAGCTGTCTCGCAGGAAGCAAATGCATTTTCTGTGCTTCTCAGAGCGATGGCTCATAGTCCACGTATTTAGTTAATTTTGTGGCAGCTGTAAAATTTAAGGATGTCACCACAGCTCTACTTTAGAATGGATGACCCTAAAATAAACACATGAAATGAGTTTGTAGTTTATTTCGTTGCTGGACACAAGTACCTACAGACTAAACCAAAAATAACTTATTTGGGACACCTTAAAACAAAATCATCGTTAACCGTAATAATAAGTAAACTATTTAGTATGAAATTCTAGTTTAGGTTGTTTACTTTCCGTCCAAATGCCTTTTTTTTTTAGGGAATATAGTTAAAATGGGCCTTTTAATATTAATTCCCTTGTACAAATATTTCTGTAGCGATAATTTCACCCTTAGAGTGACAGTGTTCTATATATTGAACGTTGCAGAGGTCGTGGCTGTAATGATACTCATTGTTCGGTAGACTAAAGATGAGGCAGACCGCTTATTCGTCTTCTGCGCATATACCCAACATTTACCTACCCCAAAGGAACACAACTGTCAAAGCTAGATGGTAAATAATCATAAACATGTTTGTTTATATCTAAATTTTTAATTGACAAGTACTATTATATTAATAAAACACTATTACAAATTTTAAGTTAATCAAACTGAATTAGAAATTGGTAAGAGGAAGTATAAACATATATCAAAGCACTTGTTTACTAAACAGTGTTCTAAGGTCAAATCCAATCCCCGCTGTTTTGCTAGACGTGTTGTCAGGAAATCAGTTTAATTTTGGTACATCGATATTGGTTGTGCGTAGCCAGCGAGATCAGTCTACCTAATTTTTAGTCTATGCATTGTACACAGAATAGGCATCACGTAGGATGGGGTAGGGGCAAAGAGGACCGTCGCCCTTATACTTTTCAGCTAGTAGAGACGTCGCCCCCCTGGGCAGATATACCATGGATGGTCACTACTTTAGTTTTTAATATGTATTTATAACTTAATGTAGTCAACTCGACTCATTCTGTTCATAATATGTCTTAGTTTTTAGGCACTTAAATAACAAATAAAAACATTAATATCTCGGTAGACATTTCTTTATTTCGATATTTTAAACTTTGACGCACGAGCACAAACATACAACGAACGGTATGATAAGGGTTTGGGGAGGAGAAGAGAGATAAGATTATCAACGTGGGTACTTTCAAAGAAAGTTTGAGACTTAACCCCTTTTGAAAACAAGAAGTTAACGTTTACGGTGCACATCATAATGGGGTCGCGGTGGTGTAGTGGTCAGACCACTAGCCTCCCATAAAAGCGAACCGGGTTTGAGTTCCGGTGGGGTCGCTCCCGGATTTTCGCACGTGGGAATCGCGCCGAACGATGCCGTCGGTCGGCGGGTTTTCTCAGGGATCTCCCGTTTCCCACGCTCTTAACATTCCGGTGCTGCCCATACTCACCTCACTTCATCATCGTCAGCTCTCAAGACCCCAATGTTAAGAACCGCCCAAATCTCTCCACACTCTCCACAGCAGAAAACTGAGTACGATAAACGAAAGTCCGTCACGTGGTCGATGCCTCATTCGTTGTTGAGCTCATTACCCGCATTCTCGTGAGCAGCTGGTGCCAATACCATTGGTAGCAAACTCATATTTGTTGGTCACTGTATGACAGGATGTCATGCAGATACTAGGGCAGTTCCGGGAATAAAATACATTTGTTGGAACACCTAAATCCATATATTCATTTGTCAGAGAAAAAAGCAAAATATATCATAGAGACGTGCATCCCAACTTTATCATTATGTTATTTGCTTATAGAAACACNTCAGAGAAAAAAGCAAAATATATCATAGAGACGTGCATCCCAACTTTATCATTATGTTATTTGCTTATAGAAACACCGCTGTGAATCTCATTGACGCAAGTTGCCGATGAAAATACTGCTAATTTGTTTTGTAAATATCTGTTCCATCTTTGACAACCATTTGGCCGTTTTGACAGAGTTTAATGATACGATCCTATGGGGGAGGAGAGTGACTTGTACAAATTCACACAAATACACCATGCCTTAACCGGGACAGGAACCCATAATCCCTTCCACCGTAAGACGTTGCGTGGCTAACTACGCTACGGAGGTCGGCAGTTCAGATCCTTGCGCGTAGGGGCTATGGTGTGGCGCGTGGCACGTACCTGGGTCACCCTTAGCGGTTCCGCGCTTCTAAGTCTCTAAGATGCCAAATAAATAGCAATTAGACGGTATTGTGTGACGGCGTCACATCGAACAACGAACGCGTGTTTAAAGAAAAACCATCGCTGACGACGTCGGGGACATAAACCTTACCTGGTACGTGGTGCCCCGTTGTACTGCTGCTTGAGCGGGCGCCGGTACATTACTGAGCAGACTTGCNGACATAAACCTTACCTGGTACGTGGTGCCCCGTTGTACTGCTGCTTGAGCGGGCGCCGGTACATTACTGGGCAGACTTGCTCGCTCCGTCTTTGGCTCGCTCCTTCCTCCTTTCCATGTCTGTGAGCATGCGTGCCATATGTGACGTCACCGAGAGGCTCCTTCTACGCTTCCTGACCGTTNTCACCGAGAGGCTCCTTCTACGCTTCCTGACCGTTGGAAATTGTTCCAGAGCACGACGTGGAAGAAATAAATGGGTTGGCTTCCTGCCTTGTGGCAGAGAAGCGGAGAGGAACCAAACTCTGTTCCGACCCGAATCTGCTGGAAAGGTGGGGAGGGGGGAGGTGGAGAACTTCTTTAATATGTCATTATTAAATATAGACATTTTCCCTTCGGGGTTTTTTAATTTGACATTTAAAACTTTACCATGAATAATTTACATTTGAAATTCAGGGGTTTTGTGTATAATCTTTTATACTCGTTTATCATATTTTTGTACTTGAGTGAACACCCTCGTCAGTTATTACTGTACTCTGTGATATTTTTAGGGGGTTTATAAAAGAAGATAAAAGTTAATCTGACCCCAAAATATAGTACGGAAAGAGTAATTGCTGTGCGTTGCATTCGCAACCACCCCCCCTCCCCGCATTTAGCCACTTCGACCACTGACGTGGAATGGGTTTTTGCTTTTTGGGAAATTTTCCAATGAAGGAAGTAGAGACGGAGTACTGTTTGCACGTGTCGGCAAACTACCGGCACAATTGATGTTCAAACTTGAGTGTTGTAGACTTTTACGTATTGTGTGGTAGTGCGCGTCATTCTTTACCCGCATTGTATTTAAGCTGATATTCACAAGAAATTATATTAAATATTCTTCTTAATAAAAACATTAATTTAATTTTCATAGGTAAACTATTTTTGATTCGCGATTCAAACAACAATTTTTTAAATTTGCATTGCTTTTATAAGTTTGATACTTTTAATTTTTTATTTTTTATTGCAGTATTTTATTTGCAACTAAGGAAAATTTTTCGCTTCAGTTAAACCTTTTGAGTAAATTGGAGGCTCTGTACACTTTACGGCAAGAGTAATGAAATGTGTATCCGATGCGGGAGAAAAGTCTTCTAAGTCAAAGAAGGAGAAGGACAGACCGGTATAGTCTGTTCGCTTTATCGTCTCACTTTTCAATCAAAACTTTGAAAAATCACTCTATGCATATCGTCTTTGGTAGTTTCCCAAATATGCCATGTTTTAACAAGGACTTCATACTTCTGTTAACATAAATGTATCATTTTTTTGGAAAAATTAAACTTTTGCTTATATATTATCAATAAATTATAATATATTATTTATAATTAATGCGAATAAAACCCTAGAGAAAGTAGGTGTATTGTAATACCTAGTAAGAAATTGTTCTTATGCTCATGAATGTGATGCATTGTCCGTTTGGTGTAATTTTCTAGATTTGGTTAAGCTTTGCTTGCGTAAGGCGGATGAACAGTCTGAAAGTAGAACTTCAGGGAGGCTTCAGTAAAGTTGGAAGTAACCGTGAATTGACTACAGCGACTGTTGTGTTGGTATCACTATCACAACGCCCGTAGAGAGGAGCCAAATTTCTCGTGGTTCTAGGCTAAGCCCAAAACAATTGTTTTTGCTGATCAAGTTTATTCTGCTAATAACAATACAACGTGACCAAAGATCCAATTAGCTGTTAACGCCAACCTGCTACGAAAACAAAACTAAGAAAAACAGAACTTTTCGTATTGATTGAATGAAACGTGCAGTAACCATTAATGGCGTATAATAAAAATTTTCGGTCACTTTTTTAAAATGTGAAATTAAACGTTTGAAAGATTTTCTTGCACTCAACTGAGCATACTTTGAAAATCCCTGCTTAGGATCTAATTTTCGGTCTATTTTTGTATTCTTCCGCTTTAGGTAAAACTAATGTTTCTATGGACCCGTTGACTACAGTATACATACGTCGGTTAACTGTGAAACTATTAGAAACTAACGTTTGTAAATTGTAGTTTTTCCTCTCACTTGCATAANATACATACGTCGGTTAACTGTGAAACTATTAGAAACTAACGTTTGTAAATTGTAGTTTTTCCTCTCACTTGCATAAAACAAACAGATACTAAATTAAACAGTTCCAGTGGCCACAAATTAAAGCATTACACTTAATACGACGTTAAGACACAAGCATACTCTCTCCGCTTTGCTGACGAATTTAGTGGATGGGAGCACGCCAAACTGTGATCGCGTTAAGATATGAGCCATTACGAACAATTTTTTTTTTTTTTCAAAAATTGCATTTAAGAGTTTTTAATCAACCTCAAACCTTATATANATACATACGTCGGTTAACTGTGAAACTATTAGAAACTAACGTTTGTAAATTGTAGTTTTTCCTCTCACTTGCATAAGATACTAAATTAAACAGTTCCAGTGGCCACAAATTAAAGCATTACACTTAATACGACGTTAAGACACAAGCATACTCTCTCCGCTTTGCTGACGAATTTAGTGGATGGGAGCACGCCAAACTGTGATCGCGTTAAGATATAAGCCATTACGAACAATTTTTTTTTTTTTTCAAAAATTGCATTTAAGAGTTTTTAATCAACCTCAAACCTTATATANAAGCCATTACGAACAATTTTTTTTTTTTTTCAAAAATTGCATTTAAGAGTTTTTAATCAACCTCAAACCTTATATATGAAAACAATTATGCTAATGTAATTTTAAGTAAAGAGAAGTTTTCGTTTAGGGGATTTACTCAACGGTAAAGTTTTTCTATTTTATTGCAGCAAATTTTGTTAACATGTTGTTGCACATCGAGAATCTAAAGACGATAGAAATTGAATGGTATTGATTGAGTCTGAACCATTTAGATAACCTTTTTGCTGTTCATGAACTTATTCATGCCAGAGGTTGACGCAAATTATCACATATATAGCAAATTTTTTCTGAAAAATGTTTGTGGGTGCGTATAAGATGAAACGTAATAAATAAAATTATGGAGGCAGGAATTTTATATTATGCTCTTCACCGGCCGCAAGTTTGTGAATAAAAATTCATAAATAACATTATCTGTATCGTTGATTATGCCATAAATGAAAAAAAAAAAAATATTTTTTATGTTTGCACTGTGGTAACACGTAATGGGTGCCAAGCTCATTTACGGCGTGTTTGTTATGAACAACAACTAAAATAAGAAAAAAAATTGAACGTTATAATCAACAGAGACTCGTTATTGAAAATTCCCATATGAATGTTTGAATAAAATCGTTACATGAACTGCAAATTACCAATTTATATGTAAAATGTTTGGAAATTCCCATTGACCTGCTATTTAGGTAGGCATTGTTACTTCCAAACGAAAGGAATAAACAATTTTCAATATTTTTCGATGATGTTAGTTGTTTCTATTTCTCTTGAATCCATCAAAATTGCAAAAAAAATAATTTTCGCACGCTTTTACAAACTATAAGGCATTGCCGATATGGATAAGAGGATGCTGTAGGTAGCTTACGGTTACTTCCAACATTTATAAAGCCCTGCTTAAGTTATACTTTCTGGCTATTACTCCGCCTCGTGCAAACAAAGCTTAACTAAGTCTAGAAAATTACACCATAATGAAAACATACAGCAATTCGTGCGCACTCAGTGTAATAATATTTTGCATCAGAAGTATTTCTCATTAGGCATTACCAACATGCCTATATTATCTGTGTTTATAAACATATTAATTATAAATGGAATATTATAACTTATAGTCAAATTAAAAACCGAAATTCAGTTTTACCAAAAATTAGATACTACTATGATAACACGTGTATGGAAAACTTGTGAGAGATGACATATATAGGAAATAACCAAAAACGTCATACATGGGGTAATTTTTCAAAGGTTTGGATAAAAAAAGTGCGAAGAAACAGCGACTAGACTATAGCAACAAGCAGAAATGGCTACCGTAACCAAAGAACGCATCTGTCGTCAAGAACAGTCAAGAACAGAGGAGGTACAGTCGGTTTACGGTTAACTGACCACTTTTGAAAGCCCTGAGTAGGATCTACATTTACTTCTCATTGTGTGTCATTCCACCGTACGTGAAAATTAACATTTTGCGTATTTTAATGTTTATAAAACAGTGTGGTGATGCGAATATAAAAAACTATCACCGCCCTGCTATTCAGTAAAGTAAAACAGTCTACTTAAATGTAATTATTTTAATAACTGTTATGCTATAAATGGGAGCAAAAACTCGATTAGCCGTTCAATACGTCCTGTCTTATAAATTTATATAGTGCGCCTCTTATATTTAAAATACGCCCGACTATATCTCTGCAATGTCATGGGTCCGCAAAAAACAAAGATCTTGAAGTAGAAACCATTGTATGAGAATTATAAATACTTTTTACAAAAATTACAGCTCTTCATGATGAATGGAAAATAAAACATGAATATCTTCAAAACACCAAATTTCAATTGAGTTTTATCAATCATTAACCGAACACACCTACGCTACATAAGAAAACCAAATATTACCTGTTCCACGACCATCGAGTAAAATCATATGGGAAAATTTGGAAATAAATTACAAATAATATAAACAAGAACAGGTCTGACAAGACTTGCCCTCTATGCCAATAATGGCTCACAAAAATATAAAATTTCTCTATAGTCCATACAACACGCAGAATACAGTTCATTCTCCACACAAGAAAAACTAACTAATCTGGCCATATATTAAAATATTGCACTCGCAATGCAACGCCAAGTCTTAGGAACACTTGCTATTGATCGCTACGAACTTAACTGGGATCCTACAGACCATTGTTTACAGTATCGTACATGTAGCTACGGGCAATGGGTGGCGCTTTACTTTTTTCAAAAGTTGGTTCTGCAAGTGCGTACTTTACCGTGAACCGCCTTTATATATAAATTTAGAGCGTACGTGGAAAGAAAGTGGGTTGAAAACGGGAGCAACCAGATAAAAAAACTCGGCATTGTCCATCCCATTCCTTTCTTCGTCGACGTTGGTATCCGTGCCAAAATACATTCCTGGCTCCAGGATTATTAAGGTTCCCTAAATTTTGCAGATATTTTTCGCGATTGAGGTACAGAACACTGAAATATGTATATACATACACACACATATACACTGGTTTATACACACACGTATATATGTTAACACACAAATATATTTATGTACCTGTATATCCAAAGGAAAGAGCAATATGTCACGAATGTGGAACTTTAGAGGAGTGGTCTTTGCCACGATAACATGAAGGCACACAGTGCCCTTTCCTACAGGTTATATCGCTTATTATTTCGTGTAGGAGATAGTGCTTTGAACCTAAGAAAAGTGTGAAAAAAAATACAACAAAACTATGTCAAAACCTCAATTTTGTAAAATGTTCATAGTGCCTTTTACCTCCGCCACACAGATTATATATACTATATATATATATATCGTATATAAAGTCCGCTACAACATTTTTTGTGCGGATTCACTACTATAAGTATTTTTTGACATGGACATGAAACTACTGTGGTGGGTGCAAACTTATTTTTGTATTAACCAAATCTGACAGGGTAAACTTTAATGCTTTTTCTTTGTTTTTTATTGAAGCAAGGGAGCGATAAATGCGACTCACGCACATTGGGCGGGAAAATCCGCTATTGCAATGCTGCCAATTAGCGCTGCAAGTCCTTCCGCAAGGTCTGCTGATCAAACTGCTGCTGGAGACAGTAGTGTTTTTAAAGTGGGAAGTGTGTTGGTTTGTCTATTTTGCAATGCGTGGTTGTGTGGTATTGTAAGCCAATTATTTTTTTATTATGTATACAGAAGGGAAATTGATATCTGCACCTCAAATAAAAATGATAATCATTGAAACTGGCAACATGGCAGTTTGCCCATGCTTCATGCCCATTCTTCAATTTGTAGTTCGAATGTCTCACTTGCAGTGTAAGAATTTCCATCAATGACAAAATACGAGTATTTAATTATTTTAGGACCATCTTGGCGCCCCATCTAACGTTTGTCGTTTGCTTGTAGGGGACATGCAGCGAATATTTTGCCGCTACAACCACTGCACGAGTGCTGCCTTGCAGCTGTGCGGCTGAACGATGTGCAGACGTTGCAGCAGTGCTTTGCCAATTGAACGCGCTCATTGTGTTGATGAAGAGTCTGCAGAAACGTTCACTGCAGGACCAGTTTCGTGTTTATCTGGTTACAACATTCCTAGATGCCGCATGCTGAAGAAATCGTCTTTATGTCGGAGGGCTGCTAAACGTTTTTTTTTNCTGGTTACAACATTCCTAGATGCCGCATGCTGAAGAAATCGTCTTTATGTCGGAGGGCTGCTAAACGTTTTTTTTTGCACAGAATGTTCGGAAACTCAGTGCCCAAACACCAGACATAGTTTCTTTGGGCCAATAGTTACACGAAAACTCTATACGCTTGTATCCAGAAACGTATTTATATGTGAAATAATTGTGTCGAAAGTTNGCCAATAGTTACACGAAAACTCTATACGCTTGTATCCAGAAACGTATTTATATGTGAAATAATTGTGTCGAAAGTTGCGGCTTACAATACATGCGGAACAAAGCGGTGCTATCATGCGCGTAGGACAAGTTGTATAGGTCGTAGGCACGAGACACTACATTATTACATACGCAGCGTCACGTGCCTAGATCCTATGCAACTTGTCCTACACGCATGGTAGCACCGCCTGGTTCTCCGGGCACTGTATGCCACAACTTTCAACACAATTATCTGATATGAAAATACGTTTCTGGATATAAGTGCATAGGTTTTTTTGTGTTGCTATTAGTAAAAAAAAAANCAATTATCTGATATGAAAATACGTTTCTGGATATAAGTGCATAGGTTTTTTTGTGTTGCTATTAGTAAAAAAAAAAAAATGAAGCATGCAGTTTGGGCACTGAATTCTCGAACATGGTGCATGTGCGTGGTATATTAAATTGTCGTGCCTTGCTAAAGTGTGTGTTATTTTCGTAGTTCAGTGCAGTCGGAAAACGATTGTTCTTAACATCGGTGTTAACTTGTCGATCTTTGCAGTAAATAAAATTTAAGTATCATGTCACAATTTTATGAACTGAACAAACGTTTAGTTCCAGCAGACGGGACCTTGAGAGTACCGCGAGTTNAAGTATCATGTCACAATTTTATGAACTGAACAAACGTTTAGTTCCAGCAGACGGGACCTTGAGAGTACCGCGAGTTACCGTAAAAACAGAGCTTGATTACACTTTTTCAGGCAGGGGATCCTAATGAAGCCTTGAAACAATTTCGTTATCCGGGACTCGAACGCGGAACTTTTCACGCAACAAACTGGGCGGCGGATGTAGGGAAACACTTTGCATTAGCAGTCTGTTTCCTAGCTGACTGAGCTATCGAGACCGTGGAATATGAATGGCACGTTGTGCGCATGAGCGGCAGCCCATCAAAGTTGCCAACCACGCCCGACCATATTTAGCTTCAGTGATTGAACGAGAACCGGCTGCGTTCGGAGTGGCAGGGCTGTTGCCGCTATTCGTGACCTAGTTTGGCTAATAAGAGCGCGGGAACGAGCACGAGGGCTGCCCGCCACACCTGGCGCTCGCGATGCATGGCGGCGTGTCGAGAAAACATTTCTACCTCGTAACTACTTAACGTTTTCTACACAACACACCTCAGACGTGCTATGGAACGGTGCTTTCAAGAAATTAGTTTGGGACACCTGATTTCGTGGAAAATTATTACAAGACAAAAATATAATTCCGCCCACAATCAATTCCGTTGACAGTATGATTTAAATTATTATTCTTCTTACAGAAAATTGGGGCCGCAGCGGCTCAGCGGTTAGNTCAATTCCGTTGACAGTATGATTTAAATTATTATTCTTCTTACAGAAAATTGGGGCCGCAGCGGCTCAGCGGTTAGCTTGCTCGCCTCCCGCTCTAGGCGAACCGGGTTCAATCCCTGGCAGGGTCACTCTCGGCTCTTCGCATGTGGGAATCGTGCCGGACGATGCCGCTCGTCGGTGGGTTTTCTCGGGGATCTCCCGTTTCCCCCGCCCTTTCATTTCGGCATTTCTCTATACTTGCTCACCTCAATCATCCTCACCGGCTCTCAAGAACTCGCGGTTAAGAGCCGCTTAAATCTTTTCAGTCATTCTCTCACTCCTACTGAAAACTATAGACGTTCAAAACTGCAGTAACTTAATTCCGACTCGCCTAGTTTTTTCACTATGGCACACGGCCAATTACGAAAGAAACGACGCAGAAGCGTGCGTGGATGCTGAAGTATAGCGTACACATANTCACTATGGCACACGGCCAATTACGAAAGAAACGACGCAGAAGCGTGCGTGGATGCTGAAGTATAGCGTACACATAGGCCTATATCTTTATACGAAGATCAGGTATCTCACGCGTATCATAATCGCTGTTACTGAAACGCTCCAACGTATTAAAAAATTGTCTTTTCGGACACCTGTATTTGAAAGCATGTTAACATGATAACTTAAAAATAGGATAGAAAAAAAGTTGAACTCTACTGCAGAATTTAAATTAATGAAAACCATTGATTTGCTGCCTAACGCCTCACAATTTTATCTCGACTCTACTCTGTCGCGTAGGACATGCTGCAGAAATAGCAGAATTAAAGTCAGTATGTGCAAAGTCAGGACACCAATACAAACCGCGGTGGTATTAGCTGCTGCTGGCACACCGAAATTTTATAAGTGGTTGCTGCCTATGTCATAAATCAACAGATGTGAGTAATTGGCCAATAATCTCCTCTGTTGCAACACCAAAACGAAAAACTACCGCGTTGGAGTCCCGGAACTTGCAAGCCGGCAGCCCAGCATGTTTGTACAGGTGGAATAAAATAATTTGTTGACTTGTTCAAGGATGTCACACGCTTCATCGAGTACAGCCAGTCAAGCGTTGCTAATGAGTCGGAATTCTGGACCACACGCATTTAGAGACGATGAGATAAACAACCAGCAGTGTGCTCCATATCGCTAAAGTCACTTGTCAGCCGGCAGCCCAGCAAACAACAAACGTTTTGCAGAACGCACACTGAGAGAAAGGGTTTCTTTAATAACATGAAATTTGTTTGGCGCAAACGAATTATTTGTTTCTACAGGGGCAATCAAACGTGTAAGAGCTGTTTGGCGAAGCTAAAAATTGGTTTGACTGTACTTATAACAGTGTTTCTGTCATTTTAAAAAGAATGTGATAGAGGTACCAATATTCGAAACCGGAACGTTTGTACCCGAACTCTATGCCTAAGTGGTGTCGAGCATCGTGTCTATTACACAAAGAGATATATTTTGACTTTTATATAATATCTAATGCATTTTTGTCAAATATATTCATGTTGTGTACTGTTATTTTGTTGTTTCCTGTTGAAATGGTATTACTGGGACTGTTTGTAACGTTTTTAAGTATTAATAAACACGCTCACCGACATCGTTATCACCCTTTTTGTATCAGGAATTATAAAATAACATTAAATTCACACAAATGCAACCAAACGACCTATTTACCTTGCAGCCAACTAAGCTCCTTTTGCTGCCGCCACAAAATATGTTATACTGGCCATGACAGATTGTTCCAGCCAAACAAATTCTTATTCACGATCACTACGTGCATACGAAATATTTGACTCTACAGTGATATTTATACTGTTTACGGCAACCAGACAGATTAGTTGAACGTAATTGTAAAATAGTTGTGTGTAATATATACAGACGTCGGAACAACCAAATAAACATTCGGCTGAATAAATTATGTTTCAATGCTTTATTTAGTTCAATGGAATGAATGCTGATGTTTGCAGCAAGAACAGATTATCTGAGTGAACAAAATATTTCAGTGTAAAAAAATACTCTTCGAATATATTTGTTTGGTATCTGAAATAAAATTTTCTCTCGGTGCAGTAGCCAATAAGACGCAAGGCCTATTCCAGAGACTCGCTCAGCCAATTAGCGAATGGGCACGACCACATAGAAAGAAACAGCCACGCCATTTAACTTCTATTTATAATCTTTTCGCGGTTTCTTTACACTTTTTAAATCAAACCTTTTAAAAATCACACCGTGTATGGCGCGCTTCGTTGTATCCTAAATATGTGATGTATCTCAAGCTTTCTTTACTTGTGTTAACATAAAAATACCTTATTTATTATTAAATTCAACACATACTTATATTTTGTCTATAAAAATAATATTCCATTTACAATTAATATGAACAAAAACCGGGTGAAAAAAGTGTGTTGGTAAGGCCTTGTAAGAAATAGTTCTTATGTAAATTATTAGTACACTGAGTGCGCACGAATGCGAAGCGTTGTCCCTTTGGTGTAGTTTTGTAGTCTTAGTTAGGCGTTGGTTCATGAGGCGGAGGAATATCTCGGAAGTAGAACTTAATCAGGGCTTCAGAAAAGTGGGAAGTAATCGTGAATGGACTGCACGAACTATTCTGTGATTAAATGCACCTGTCATCTTGTCGCCTTTAGTTGTCCAATGAGTATGTGCCTTATTCGATCACACAAACATGCAGGTAGTCGGAGCCGCTGAGTACATTGACATTCTTCAGGGGCGGGAACGGAAAACCAGGCAGATAAAAAAGAAAAAAAGTAGTCGATTGGAATCAAATCAGCGAGGTCACGTCTGCGACCCATTTAGTAAGCTGCGTAAAGTTATTGAGTAAAGATATACACAGTACAGCGGCCAAGGGATAGGGAAAAGTCTCACCAGTTTTTTATGTTCGTTTTTGGGATGATTCAGAGGAGCGCTAGTGTTCCCGACTGGGAGTTAGCAGGCAGCAGACGACGCAGCAGTCAAAATACTTCGCCACCCGCGCGGTGTTGCCAGTTCCGCAGCCGGCAAAAGTAGGTCATCATCCTGGCCTCGGCTCACCCATGTGTTCGTTCACGTTTTGCTGAAGGCAAGCATGTCAAACGCGAGTTATCAGCTGTGATCAGCTGTGAATACCCAACTTATGATTTATTAGTGGTGAAAAAGGCACGTGTTTCGTTTTTGTCGTAGAATTCTGTATTAGCTGAAATTTGCAGCGATATCAGCTACTATTTGGTTTCATTTACCTCTGTGAAAATGAATTATTACAAATATATAATGGTCGTTGTTTTTAATTCTAATTTATTATTTTACTATAGTTCAGGTGTTAATGATAAAATACGAGTACTGTCAGCACTTACAATTACAAATTTGATATTAATAATGAATGGTGCCATACATCATAGTAGCATTTTCAGTCCGTTCTTATGTGAAAGGAAATTGACAGGATATGATTGTTCACTTGTCGAGAAAGACGCACGAAGGTCTATAATGTGAATCAGTGTTTACAGTTTGGGGGTTGTAATCTACTACAGGGGCGACTATTCGTACAAATAATCAGTACGTTAAATTTTTCGATTCAAGTGTCGTGTCATTAAGGCTGTTTCCGAATTTAGGAATGTACTTATGTATATAATCATACTCCACTCGGTTCGATACTTGATACATTCCGACAGGCATACCTATTTACATCCGTTACAGCAACTAGACAGCTGAATAGTGTGAACAATCATTTTGACAGAAAACAAATACTGAATCTCCGCTGGAACGTAGGCGCACAGATTAAAAATTATCAACCCATTAGGAGCTGTAACTGAAAAGCGCAT